>JAPYYX010000334.1:0-34210 GCA_030522605.1 Cremastinae sp. B BG-2022a | reverse complement strand
GGTGAGAAGATAAGTAGCGCCACAAGTGACGAAATTTGGCAACACGAAAGCCGGACATTTAGCGAAGCGGCTTTAACAGCCTGTGTCAGGGGGCTGCTTTTAGTTATGTTTTTGAAATTAAATTATTGAACCATATTTTCACTTCTTAATAATAAAACGATTATTTCTTATTAATAGAAATCATTTCCTGACATTTTCATTTTCAAATTTAGCATGCACGAACTGAGATCTATCAATTTTATCATCTAAGACAAAAGATTTTATTTAAGCACACTGGAATATTCGAGAGAGTAAAAGCGTCTTAAATTTTCATGTACGATTCAAATTTAGTTTTCCACTCGAATGTTCGTGACGTCCAGATCATCTTTTCTGACACTCGTTTGCCACGAAGGATCCGCACTCGAAATATTCCACCCTTTACCTTCATTTTCACCGTTTCGCGTTCTACTTTTTATTTTCATAGCTCCGCGAATGTGTTTCGGGTTAATCTGATCGTTCCTTCTATTCACAGTCGAAAAAAAAACTGAAAAACTTTTTCCATTTCCCTCTCTTCGTCGCTCGACGTACAGATTCTTCCTCGCGAGTTTTCCATTTTTTTCTCCTCTTCCTCAATCTTCCCAGAGAATGACGTCTCTACTTTTTATTTCCTCTCTCTTTTTTTCTCCTCTCTCTCTCTCTCTCCCTGTCTACCGTACATCGAGTCGACTGAAGAGGTTTTGGCCATAATAAGAAAGTCGAGGCCAGCCAGGAGGATGTCGCGCGAAAATTCTGAGCTCGCTTTATCGTTTCGAAAGTACATTTGAGAAAAAGTCGTTCTCGTCCACGTTTAGCTCCGAAAAAAACGAGAAATAAAATTACAAAAAAGAGAAACATTAAGGAAAAAATCTTACATTTGAGAAAAAGGAGTTCCTTCCGCGTTAAGGTGGAAAAATACGAAAACGGAACAAACTGTTGATGGTGAAGGATGAAAAAAAAGGACAAGAGGTTACAAGCAAAAGCGTCGCGTACTGTGAGAAAAAAAAATACTGTAAAAATAAGAAATTGAGGAAAATAAAAAGAAAACCGAGAAAATGACGAAGAAATGTTTCTGTGCGCTTTATTCTGCTCGATCGCTGTCGCACAGTCGAATCTTTGAAAAGTACGTGTTCGCCTGATCTATTCGTGACGCAACCGAGAAAAAGAGGAATTTCAGGGGAAAAGTCTCGTCGCACGTAACATAAATAAAAAGAAGATAAAGCCGGCATTTTTCGTTTCCGTAATTTCGAAAAAGTTTGCCGATGTCGCTGTAAAAAAAGGAGGAATAAAAAGCGGGAGGTAAAAAACTTTGTATCGTTTGACTTTTTTGTAGAAAAAAAAAACATCACCGCGTTATCGCAGCTTTGAGTGGATTTTCCACGATTTTTTTTATTTACAAGGCACGGAGTTGATGGGTACGTAAAAATAAGAACTCAAAGGTATAAAAAATTCAGAAAATCTGATTCGCAGAATCCAAAATAAATTTTTCAGTCTTGCAGCCAAAAATCAATTCGTTACTTCAAATAATTTTCTGATGAAATTTATTTATAAATCGTCTCAGATCTTTATTCGATGTCTTTTTTCGTTCCAAACTATTTTTACTATTTTTTTGTCTATTTAGAAAAAAACTGGGGACCAGATATGAGAAGCAGGGTGAAAAGTTCAGCCGGAAATGACGGGTAGCCAGATTCGTGATTCTCGGACTATTTTCCCTTCGCGAGCTCAGATACATACATAACATTCTGTGTAAACATTTGCCCAACTTCATCGGGTTGTCGTACATATGTAACTCTCTCTCTCTCTCTCTCTTTCTTTCTCTCTCTTTTCCCTCCAGATTTGTCTTTTTTTTTCTCTTTCTCTCTCTCTCGGAGGCTCTTTCTTCGTCGACGTCGCCCGAGGGTCGTGGACGGCTCGTTACGACGTACCCGAACGGACAGAACGAGACAGGGAAAATTTTGAGACAGAGCGAACCGACGGAAGCCAAGAGAGGGCTTTCGACGAGAGAGCGAACCAAGCTTTGTCCGGCTAAAACGGATCCTCAGTAGAACGAGTTACTTTCGGGTCAGACAGTCCGGAATACAGATATTTTTATTTTTCCTTTTTTCCACCTCGTGTTTTCTCCACGGTGCTATTTTTTTTAAGTAACTCAAGTGAGGAACATTTCTCGTTTTGTTCCTCTTTTTACTCTTCTTGAAAGGATAATATTTTTTAAAAATATTGGACACTTTTTTTTATGGACGAGAGAGCGCGAGGGAAAAATCGAGATTTGTCCAAGTGAAACGAATTCTCAGTAGAAAAAGTCGATTCCCTGTCAGACAGTTCGCAGAGCGGATAAACTTTCCTTTCTAAATTTATATTTTTTACTTCTTCCTCGTCTTTTCTCTTCTCTGCTATTTTTTATAATTCCTATTTTTAAATTACGTAAGTGGAGAACATTTTTTAGAAATATTGAACAATATTTTTTTCCATTGTTTTTCTTGTCCCTTTGATACTTTATTTTTTATTTCCTGGCGTTACCTCGTCTCTGTTGTCCCTTTGTTCCACGATTCTTTGTCCGTTTCTTTACAAATTATTAGAACTGGAAAAATTATCTCGAATTCTCATCTTGAGAATTATTTTTTATCGAAATTCCGAAATTTGCAACAATCCACTTTACTAATTTGTAATTTTTTCCTTCATTTCTTTATCCCTTTTTTTCTGTGACGCTGTCTCTCAAAAAACAGAAAAGGTTTTATTTTTTCATTCACGCCACTGTTGACGTTTTTCAACGCTATTCCTGCTTTGTCTCTCGCAATGTCAACTTGGAGCTTATCTAAACCAAGCAAAGAATTTCACTGTAAATTTTTCATTTCCGCTATTTTCTATCCACGGTTTCATTATTCAAGGTTTCTCGTCGTTAGATTGGCATTCAACACGTGAACCGAAGAAAATCGTATTTTCAGACTCTTCTTTGCTTTATTCTCGAAATGTCTGCTTGTCTTCGTCATTGACTAGTTTCACTTATCCAAATAAATTTTTAATGAAACTAAGGACAGAAAGCGCGAAATTCTTGTTTCGACAGATATTAATTATGAAAAAAATTTCACGTTTTGAAACTATGAATATTTTATCGTCAAAATCAGAAATCAATTTCTTTCATTCCAGACAAAATATTGAGAGACAAAAAGGGTCTAATAAATGAAAAATTGAATTTTTCGTAATCAGTCATGATGATTTTTTTTAATCCTATTATTAATAATTTTATAAGTTGAATAACATATTAATTGATTACATCAGGGTGAATTTTTAATTGAAATCAATATTTATTCAGACGAAATTTCATTCGGCTGTGACACAGATTTCAGACTGGCGTGGAAAATTTAATTTACGCTTTATAAATGTCTGGCCGAAACGATTTTGTAAATTTTATTCACTGCTCGAGCAATCAAATAATCAAATAAAAAGCGAGACATGAAAAAAAGCAAATTAGGTTTGCGTAAAAAAAAATTTGGAAAAAGAATATTTACATTTCATTCACTCAAAAGTCATACATTTTAATGGATTTTAACAAAACTATGGTCATATTTGACTACGTTAAAAATGTCCACATTGAACAGAAATTCATGAGATTTATTTAAATAAAAAAAAGGGAATTAAATATTTATTCTTGCAGAGAAATCTTTATGTTGATTCAATACATTTTTCAAAATTTTTAAATTCTTTCTGTGTATTTTTTAAGCTGTTAAGAGGATTCGCGAATCGAAATATTTTGAAAACCAACAAACGTGATGGCTGCGACTGCCATCACATGAAAAAGAAAAAACAGATTGACAAATTTTTTAAGAAAATTAACTTAGGTGATTTACAAATAAAATTAAATATTGAATATAATATTCATTTTTAAAAATATGGAATAAATTTTTATCGTTGTAAAATTTTTTCCCAAATTCTTTGTTCATGAAAAAATGTTTTTCATTCCTTTTTTAAAAGCTGCAAAGAAAATTCACGGAAGGACATATTTTGAAAAATAATAGTCGAGATTGATCCTTTCATGGTACAAAAATGAAAAAAAAAGTTGAAAAAATAAAATTAAAAGAATTGTGGGGTGTGAAGGCTAAAAATAACGGACGGAGGACGCGTTTGTGTGATGTGAAATTGACAGGCTTTGTACCTCGGGGAGGAAAAAAAAATGATGGGAAAATCGAGTTTTGGTCATGTGGATGGGAAGACCGAACAGAGTGCATTTTTACGTGCATTTTTCGGGTAAACTGTAGGATTTTGTGCACGATCTCTAAAACGCCGAAGGCTAAGCCCCAGGAAAGAACGTAAAATTCGATGAAAAATTTTGACTGTTGCCCCATGCGCAAAGGAATTGTCGACCAAAGAGGATTTGGGAGGAAAAAAAGCCTCAAGGACATTACTCCGATGCAATATCCATTGACATTTTTTCTCGTCGTCCTTCGGCTAATATCTAGAGGATGTTTATTTAGCACGAGAAATGACTTTGAATTTCAATATTTTTCAATTCAATTCACATTCTTATATTTCGTTTACTTCGATTCATTTTTTTTCAGAAGTATTTTTGTGGAGTAGGAAAAAATAACTCTTATGCATTTTTTATCTTAACTCTGAATATCCATCAGGAGCAATTTTTATTCGACTCAATTTTTTAAATTATAGTTTAAATACTTCCCGACTCAGTTCACTGTATAAAATTTTCTACTTTCATTCATTTTTGTTCATTTTTATGAAGTCACAAACCATCGAGCAATGACACAAATTACCCAAATTGAGACGAAGAAAATGCCGATTTGGATTACGTTGAAATTAGTCGAATTCCACTCCACGTGGCTCTGCTTGGCGATGAAAAAAAAAAAAATTGGGTCGACGTGTGCTCTTGGATGAGTACACATCGGGTAAAAAGAAGTCGAAAAGAAAAGGAGGAAGAGGACGAAAGAAAGAAAAAGGAGCAAAGTGAAAGGACGAAGCGAATGAAAAAAGGACGAAGAAAGAAAAAAGGAAGAACCACCGAGGATATTGTATTATATACATATAAGTTGGAAAGAAATGAGAACACGTAGCTTGTTACCACTTGTTTATCCAGTGTGACGTAGCTGTTGAATTCTCAGCGAAGCTTAGAGCCAAACGGACAGATCGAATCGGCTATTCGCCTCTCATTCCCTTCAATTTCTTTTCCCCCATTATTTTTTTTTCTCATTTTACTTTTCCTTCCTTTATCCATAATTTTTTATTCTTTTTTCCACTTCGGGTCCTTTCTTCGCCTCTCTTTTCGGTTTGAAATAATTTTTCTACTTCGTGATTTTTTTATTTTTTATCTCATATTAATATTTCAGTTATTTATTTTTTTTCTTATTCATGTCTTTTTTTCCTGGTCGTGCGTACTTTCGATTTTATTTTATTTTATTTTTTATTTCGTCTCGATCCCTCTTTATTTTTCTCGCTTTTCCTCCCTCCTTCTCGTCTCCCTTTCTTGGGACTCTTCCCAACGGAATCGTCTTATTCGTTTCGTGTCTCCGCGACGCTTCCAACATACCAATTCTCCTGGGGAAAAGTCTCCACGTACGGTTAGTCTATACATGATCCCAGCTCATTCTCGTTAAGGGCTTATACCCTGACAAACGTAGCGGAAAATCTAAAAGAGATTTCTCGGTTTTAGTTCTCTTTATTTTGACAAATACAAGGCAAACAGGGACGAGCGTTCTCGCTGGGGACGATGTGTTGTATATTATTTATATTTTTTTCACATGAACCAGCTTCGGACATCGATAAACGATAAAAACGTTTTTTTGTTTAATAATTAAATAACAGTATTTTCGATAAAAAAACAGCTGTAATTATTAAAACAAAATTGCTGTCATTTTTTCAATTTTATAATTAAATAAATTCGGCTGACGAAAAAAATTTTGACGCGACTTAAAAAAAAATGTTCCACCAGCATTTCATTGTTTAGCCTCTTTTAATTGACCCTCTTTAATTGATGAAATGGAAAATTATTTATACAAAAGCATTCAATATTTTTTACACGTAACTCGAATGATTTTTATCCCGTTTACTGGAAAATCTTTTCACCCGACTTTTCTTTTATAACTTTCACGCTCAAATTCCCGTTTTTATTTTTCGATTATTTTTTTAAAACCTTTGATTCGGAGCTTGCATAATTACGAGAGCGACTGGAGCAAGGAAATCTCCGATTCTTGAGCCAATTGGCAAAACTCGGTGAAATAAGTGAATGAGAAGTAGAGCGAAAATAGATTCGAAGTCTGTGCGTGGAGAAAGAAAAGAGAACGATGGAAAATTGAAAAAAGAAGGATTTGGGTGGGGGTGAGAGAGAGAGAGAGCGACAAGGGGTAGTCAAGTGGACGGTTTGCCAGGTTGAAAGCTTTAATACCAATTGAAAGGTAATTTAATTGAAATCGTGAGCCGCCAGCGATTTGCTTGAACGACTGTCAATTGCTATTCGTGAGCCGGATATCCCGTTCTTGCGAAAAACAAGAGATCGGGCGAGAGGAAAAAATAAAAAGCAAGGGAAAGATGAAAACAAAAAGAAGAAATGGAGAGAGCTAGAAAGACTGAATGCGAAATACAGAAAAACGTTCAAAGCGAACAAAAAGTCATTCGAATTTTTGATTGAAAAGTGTATATCGGGAGCTTTACGGTTTAACGTCGAAGAATTTAAAAATAAAAATATTGTGTATAAAAATTTCAAACGACTCGATTTATTTTGACGCGAAGAAGAAATTTCACGAATAACAATAAAAAAGAAAAAATAACAATGAAATAATTGATAATATTTAATTGAATAAAGTTTCGTACACACAATTTATAAATGTCAAAACAGCCAATGAAACCTATTAAAGATAAAATTACATACAAAGTTCGTAATAAAAATATAAATTTCGAAAAGTTTCATTCATTCGTTTTTCCACGACCGTCAAAACTTTTTTCATCTCGCTGAATTGTCGCTAGCAGATCATCGGTCGCGCCGGTGGTTTTTACTCACCTCGTTCACGACCACAGACTGAAAAAAATCCTGACAACGAAAATGTCGACAGTTTAATTATCGTTGAATTCATCTCTGAATTCAACAATAGCCACAAACCTTTTTTTTCTAGAGGAAAATATTTTATGACTTGTCAACTATTTCCAGCTGGACATGTGCAGTTTAAAAGTTTTGACAAGTTGCAGCCTAAAGAATAAGTTTGAAGTAATGTCTTTGACGTGTCAAATTTCTGTTTTTAAACTATTCTCACTGTTTTTAAAATTCTAATAAAGTAAAAATATTTTTTTCTAACGTAATACTTTTCATTTTCATTCAATTTCTTATGACCAATTTTCTATTTTTTCAACTCCAATATTTTTGTCGAATTGCTTCGTAAAATACAATTCGTGTATTTTTTATAAATTTTATTTATTTATATTGTGAAATTTATCGGTAATAAAGATATGGACCTGCATTGGCGCAATAATCATCAGAATAACAAGATCAGAGAAAGAATTGGAGGAAAATTCTCTCATCTCGAGAAATTTCGATCAAGAAGAAGAAAATCCAACGATCATAAAAGGCTCACTTCTCATCTACGTTATCGCGTGCATTACATAGGATGAAGGTAGAAAAAGAGAAGAGAGAAAAAAGTTGGGAAAACAAATAGCAAACCAGAGTGTTTTCCAGAGCTATAAACGTAAAGAAGTTTCTGCAACGCTACAGAGAGGAGTACACGCACGTGCATACACATCTAAATGTAAATCCTCGGAGGGGTAAAAAAATCGCCCAATGTACCGGGTGTCCCAAGAATAAATGTCACACAATGCACAAATTGGTAGCTGATACAATTCTGAGCAAAAAAGTCTGTAAAAGTTTTTCGATCGGAGCAAATCCTGAGAAGTTATCGAAGGATCAATCTTAGCCAATCACCGAGACCCACGTGGCAGCGTCTGATTGACCCTCACCTAATGTTCGATATCTCGTGAACCGTACGTCCAATCGAAATGTGCCCAAAGACTTTTCGTCTCAAAAATTCAAATACATTCCGATTTTCTTATTTTGAAAATTAAATTTTGTGACACCATATACAAACAAATTTAAATGCACCGATTTTGTAGTCTCATTTTTTCTGCTTTTTATTTTCCCTCAGTTTTTTTCCCCTTCTCTCAGTTTTTTTTCCTAACGCACATTCGACGCTCCGCTACAAATTCTCATCCCTTCGGCTATCTGCAGACTCGTAATCATGTATAGAGGAAAAAAAGGAACCGGGAAAAGGGTCTCGGACGCGTGTTGACTCACATGGACGACTCACATGCGAAATGTTTGAAGAGCCGCCGGCAGTTTTGACTCAAACCCCTCTCGTTTCATCCCTTACCTCCCGACACCGTACATCCCGTGTTCATTTGTCCTTTGGTATTTCCTTTTCGCGCCTTCGCACATACGCATCCCGACGCGCACGCACACCCTCATCCCTAAAACGCACGGATAAACCACGAGAAATGACAAACTTTCCCTCGTTATTCTGTCTCCATTTTTTCCTCCCTTTGACGACGAAAGTAGGACGATTTTTTTTTCTTTTTACATCTTTTTATTCACTTCTCGCCTCGCTCTTTTTTTTTTGAATTTCCAATTTTATGAAGACTTGCCGACACGCACCCTCATGTCCTTTTAACGCATATTCTTTGTGTTCGGTCACGTTCTCGAGACTCTGAGTTTTAATAATTCAGAGATAGAACGATAATAAGACCTCGCGAAGTTTTTTATGCTCGTACACAATTTTCACCTCTTTATTTTTGTTTTTTTTTCCTTGTTCATGAAGATTTGCTCTGTGTGTTTTTTTCGATTTTTTTTCTCGTTTTCTTTAATCCACGATATCTTAGCGTGTAGGGAATGGGCGTTGCTAATTCCCCGGATTTAAAGCAGCTTTTTTCCTGTCTGAGGAAAAAAAATTCAACCCGATGATCTCGAGGGCAAGCCAACGCTACGCCTTTTTCTTTTTTTTATGCGACGCTATTCCTTGCATTTCGCGTAAGTACTTATTTGCGTTTCCACAATCTTTCTATCGTCGGACAAGCCGGGCAGACCCTTATTTTTTCAGCTTGCTTTTGAAACAGGAATAAAAGTTGGAAAAATTCCAGAGGATCGCGTGCGTCACGAAAGATTAAATATTTGAGAGAAATAAAATAAAGAGAAACTTTGAGAAGAAAAGAAGTGTGAAAATTTCCAATTTTAGACTTCGCTTCTCTCGGCTTTTTCGCTGATTTAATTCCTGAGTTGATTCGATCGTCTTCCAACTTGGACGGAATTGAGGACGCCAAGAAATCGTCGAAATACTGTTAAGAACGGGGAAAACAGGTTCGAGACCTTCTGGAGAGAAAATTCTTCATCAAGATTTCTGGGTAATCGATAAATTTAAAAAATTACCGCTAAATTAAATAAAATGAATTATTTTAAAAAATGAAAAAAAAAAAATTTCACAAAAATTGACGTCTAAACTTCAAAAGCTCTTGAAAAACATAAAAGCGTCGAGATTTTCACGTTCTAATGGTTTGACCGAATACAAACGACAATTTAGTGATGTGTTATCGTCAAAGCGAAAACAATTTCAGGAGGGCTTTTGAAAGGACGAATCTTCATCAAGGTTTTGCCCTCGACATCCCCAGACGATTGGTACCGTATTTTATTGTTTTCGAGCTCGTATACGTCCACGCGTATGGGAGATTTTCTCGCGCTCGACCATGGTCGATGTAACCGATCAACGTTTTGCCCGGTCCAACATAAACTGAAGTTATATCTCCCAGTTATCAAAGTGAAATGACGAGAGCGATAAAAGCTAAATTCTCGAATATCGTCAGGCTCGTACCGAAGTATCGCGCAGTTTAATATGCGCTGGTATTCGCGTGTGCAAAAATATTGCACGCATACAGGAAATTTTGCTCAAAATAAATTTTGATTTTTCCCTTACTTTTTAAACAATTCAATATTCGAAAAAATTCAATTTCGAAATATTTTGCTTCATGGATTTATTAAAAATTAAATTTGAAAAATTTTTTTATTACTATGAAAAATTGAATGAAATTTTTCCAAGAATGAAAATGATATTAAAAAAAAGTTTCGAATTAGATCATTTTTTGATAAAAGGTTTCACAATATTTTTTCACACATTTTTAATAAAAATTTGCGATTAAGTGATAGTTTCAATTTTTCTGATGTTACGATTGTTAAAAAATAAAATCGTCGTTGAAGTCCTCTCGCCCAGAGCGATAAATTCTTATACAACCGATTCGAAATTGAAAAGGGCATATTTCGAATCACTTTATTCGTAACGAAGTTTTCATCGTTATTTTTCGACGATGACACCATGTAACTGGGCCATTGCGATCATCTTGTCCATTTCATATTTTATTATTAGATAACGTTTTATTATTCATCTTTACACAGCCTGGGAAACGTTCGAAAATATGGCTCGTATCAGCGAACCGTTTTATACGCGAATATCCTGACGATGCCTTATTCGATTCGAAAATAAAATACAAGTCATAAATATCCGGTTTTCCACGGGACACGGAATGAAATTTAAATACCTGTATAAATATTAGCCGACCCCAGGGGACGAGAATTGGAAATATAATATGCAACGTCGACGGCTTCCTTCCGCTGCGTCGAGAGGAAGGAGTTCGAATCTCGTACAATTTTCGGTTTCTTATTTCGCATCGTTTAATCAAACAACTTATTTTCTTCGCATATTACTTCCTCCATCTTGATGCTCTATTTTCTTCGCATACTTTGATTCACTTTTTGTTTCGAATTTTCATCACACGGTGAAAAAAAAGTTGATTCAGTTGATAGAGAATGCCGTAGCATTTAATTTTATTTTTATTTTACATTTGAACAAAATAAAATTAACATTAAGAGAAATGTAAGGATTTGATTTTTTTTAATTAACTTTTTCAAATTTCGATTATTGTTGCAATTTGGTTAGTCTAATGAATAAACAATTTGTCGGCATTTCTGGTTGTCTTCCGTATTTTCCTTGCTGGGCTCATTGCTGAGTTACACGCCCCTTGCTGACCTCCTCGTTGTCTTCCTTGTTGACCTCCTTGTTATTTTCCTTGTTGACCTCCTCGCCTGCCATCTTGTGGGCCTCGTCGTTGCGCTGCTGGTTGTCTTCCTTGTTGAGCAACCGATTGAGCTGCTGGTTGAGCTCCTGGTTGTCTTCCTTGTTGGGCGAATGGTTGACCTGCTGGTTGTCTTCCTTGTTGGGCGACTGGTTGACCTGCTGGTTGTCTTCCTTGTTGAGCGACTGGCTGTCCTCCTGGTTGTCCTCGTTGCTGGACTCTTTGTTGTCTTCGTTGTTGACCTACTCGCTGCACACCCGGCTGCCTCCCTCTTGGGGGACTTGCATCTCTTCCTTGCCCTTCTTCGTCACTGTCTTCCCGGGTCTCATTGATATCCATCAATACATCATGATCACGTGTTTGACGGTTGTACTTCTGGTCCCAAGACCATTTAATGTCCCTTTCAGATCTTTCCAGGATACTGACGTTGCCATCTTGCTGGTCACGAGGTTCATCCAGTTGCTACAACAATATTGAAGTGTCCATTCTGTACTCTACCTCATATTCATCTCTAATTTTTAATATTGCAGTCTTACGAACTTAAGCTCCAAATCAGTTAATGTCGAAAAAAGGTTTGGATTATGATAATGATATAAATAATAAAGCTTTAGCGTAACCGACAGTAGTGGACCCGTGGTCGGTGATTGAGTTTCGCGGTCCCACAAGTCAAGCCGCATTAAGCGCGGCCAATACTTGGATGGGTGACCGCTTATCTCGCATCGACTGACGGGTCAACGCTGAGCGGGAGGTGATGTTTTTCTGGATGTTTCGAGGTTTGATAACTTCGATTAACCAGAAAGGGCATCACCGAATGTATCGGCATGGGTTTTCCGCAGTTTTTCCACGCCCATTTGCAAACATGTTTGAATGCGATACAGGTTAGGGCGTGAAGTCGGCTGCGGACGCAATCTGGTGGCGATGTAAGAAAGTAGAGACATATAGGACGGTGGTTACAGAATGTAAAGTGGTACAATGAGGAATGAGAAATGCTGTAAAAACCCGAAAAGGGTAGGCAGGGTAAACTCAATAATAAACTAATAAAGCTTCAACGCAATGGCTGAGATTAATTTGAAAAACAAAAAGTTTGCGAAATTAGTAAGCGAATTTGGAAGAAGTTAAAAAAATTGGGTAGTGATTAGCTCAGTGAAGTTTTGAAAAGTATATAATTGTTGGAATGTTTTATTATTAGTAAAATTGAGATCACGTTTATTAATTTTCAATCTTACCTTAATCGGAGTCGACCAAGCCTGGATGATTGCGAAAGCGAGAAGAACAAAAGCGATGCAAAGTTTTGCCATTGCTGTGCTGAATGTTTTCTGCAGCATGAAACTCGCTATTTATACGAATCAAACGGCGCTAACATATCCCATACTGTTTGCATATAAAATTTGTATTTACTCAATTAGAAGAAACACAAGTGTTTTGAACCTAAAAAACAAATTTGACATGTTCCAAAACAGACACACTGCTGATAACATACAGTACAATTATAGAAGACAAAAGAAAGTTGTGCGTCAGATGTAGAATGTGAAATTACAAATAGACTTTTTAATGTCTCAAAACAAACTTATTAATTCAAACATGACTATATTTTTCCAATATTAGAAATAACAAATATTAGGTCGCAGTGTAAAATTATCCACGAGTGACGTCATTAAGTGAAATTTACACAAATGTTTGGGTAAAAAAGGTCCAAATTGTTTATATTTATATCTAATGAATAAAATATGTACAAAAAATATATTTTTAGAAATAAAAAAAATTTGTCCAGCAAAAAGTAATTAATTAACGAATAATAAAGTAATCTAACAACATACGAAATAGTTTAGTGACCAAATAAAAAATATTAACAAATGTCTGTATGGAGTCAACAGTTAAAAAAAGGACATAGGGGAGGGGGGGGGCAAAATGGACCCTCTAAGAAAAAATGTTAGAATCCTTAGTCTAGTGAATTGGTTTTATTTTTTTTTTTAGTTTCTTATAAAAAATTTAACCTCACTTTGCTTTGTTCATTGACAATAAAAAATTAATAATGTAAGGAAAAATGGGCCCCCTGCGAAAAAATTTTATAATTTGAGTTTTTTAGCTTATTTTACTATTGTTTGGCATTCTGTTAAGTTGATGGCGTTGATTTTTTCGTTTTATCGAATTTAAAAAATCGAGAGGTGTGGGGTAAAATGGACCCCTAAAAAACTCAATATACTTTTCACTTATTTTATATTTTGAATTTTTTTATTATGTATTTGGTACAAAAGAGAGTTGATAGCGAAAATTTTGACGTTATAACTACTCAATTCAAAGTTTTTTGTTAAATTACTATTTACTGAATTCGAAATAGTCGAGTTCTTGTATGAATCATCATTTTATTAATCAATTAATACAGACAATGTCAATGATAATTTACTGATTGTGGTGCCTAAATACAAGAAAAAAAGTGGACGTCAGTCATGTAGTGAAATATCAATGGCAAAAGCTATTCAAGAGGTTGATAATGGAACTATGGGACTAAAAACTGCTGCTAAGAAGTACATAAATGTAAATATCCGACGAATTTCTGACGAGTCTTCAATTATCCAAAGCCTATCAAAAAATGTAGTACACTCGTGTCTAATTTATTATTTGTAGGCTGCATCAAACTTGTCAATGGAAATTTGTTATTAAAATATACAGAACACTCTCTCGGTCAAGAGAAATTGTTTTTAATTGTATTTGAGAAATTAGCTGAGTTCTCAGCTTGCCCTTTTGATCCGATAACAAGGTGCATGCTCAAATAATTAGTAGAACAACGTCCAAACATGATCTCCTTGACGAAGGGCTCTCCGGTGATTTCGAGCTCTGTAGGATAATGCGGAACGCACACATATATGCGCGCTAGAGTAAACGCTCGCGCTGATTCATTGACATCCAATAGACGTGGCATGTGACCCAACTCAATTAACCATACAATATCGAAAATTACAGGCGAAGGGACATCGATACGTGCATACAGAGAAAGAGAAATATATTTGTCCATGCACTGTATACGGCTACGTGTATTATGCACATACTAAGAGAAACGCTTATAACTTCTCTTAAGTGCCGATTATTCCCATCTCCGGCAGTTTCATGAATGATAAATGCTGTGACATTCGAACAGAAATTCCAAACTGGAGTCGAAGCCTGATCGGCTTCAAAGTTAGAGTCAGGAATTATTTTTGGTAACGGAAAATAGAATTTGGAATAGAGAAATTTGGATGGAAATAGATAGTGTTTGAACAATAATTAAATATAAAATATTGTGTTTGGATATTTAGCTCAATTGATAAAAACATTTTATAAATTGGTTAAATCATTATTCAATAAATTTTCAGTTCGTGTGATCCAAGTATAAAATTTGATTTTGATTATAAATTTATGGACATCTCGAATTCATTTGTAATTCAATTATTCTCTCACGTCAGTTGTCTCACTAATATAAAAATAATCCCTGTGAAATGTGCAAGCTCGGAGAGTGATATCAGAAAGACGCTTCAGGTCCAAAAAATTAAAATCCTCTTTGCAAGTTTAAAGTATTTCAGACATTTTTTTTCTTCCTCTTCCTGTTTTTTGCTAAAAAAGCTCGTAACGTATGAAAAATGAATTTTTCCTCGAGTCTTTAGTGTCAGCTGAACTCCAATCCTTTTTCTTCATTTTTTTCTCTTTCCCAATTTTAATTCCCTGACAAGTCTCGCGTACGAATCCTCGACGGATTTCTTCACTGCCCCGGAGTATCGCGATAAATAACCGTGTCGCTTCCGGGCACGAATTAACGATGACGCAGCGACGAGCGAAGCTTTCAGGAAGAAAACTGTAGATGGAACAATCGCTTTGGGAATATTCATACGTCATCGACTTTTCGTTCTCGCTCGATTGTACTTCCTGGAAAAGGGACAGAATAATGAGCGTGATAGAGAGAGAGAATGAGAGAATGAGTCAGGGGGAAATAGAGTGCAAAGAAATAGAAGCGGAAAGAAATGAAAAATAATATGTGGATGGAGAATTAGATATAAATATACATATAAATATTCAGAGAAATGAGGAGAAAAAATTTGAGAAAAATGACCAAAGAGATAGAACGAAAATCAGAGAAATTCATGAAGAAAATCGGCAAAGAAAAACGACGAAAGAATTTATTAAAAATAATTATATTAATAGTCCAAAAAATAAGATGGATCGATTGTTTGGTTGATTCACTGAATGTATTGATTGATGTTTATTACGTCCCTTTGGGAATTTTTTTCAGTCGAAGGGACTAAAAACAAAAAAAATAGATAATTGAAAAATAGTGACAGATTCTGATAAGGACGGAGATAAAAAATAAAATAAAAATGAAGCAGAGCAGGAACATAGGAAAATTATTATACATGGGAAAAAGCATGCAAATGGGAATAAGAGAATGAAGTAAAAAGGACAAATGCACGGATGAAATGGACAAAAATAAAAAAAGGAGCATACATATGAACAAGAATATGAATAGACAGAAAGCAGATCGAGAGGTCAAGAATAATAACGCGCAAGGAAACAAGAATAATGCAACAGATTGATTGATTGCATTCATTAATCACCTAGAGACTTTGGGGCGAAAAATAACTCGAAAAATCAACGAAAATTCAACATAACGAAACACGAACAGAGAAAAATAAATCCAGAAAAATTGAATTATTTGGAGAACCAATTAGCAAAATCAAATATGCAATGTCGAAATTTTTCTCTTTCACATAATTGTCTAATAGAGTTGAGAGTATTATTTTTAAAATAACTTTAAAAAAAATTTGAAAATAAATTTCTTCATTATTAATAATAAAATACAAAAAAAATTGTTTATCAATTTTGGTCATATCTGTCACAGCGAAAAATTCAATAAGAACGAAAATAACAGAGAAAAATCGAAGAAAATACAAACTGAAACCTTTAATTATTCGAATGGATGGAGACGTAACATAAAGCACTCATTGTCGAAATCTTGGCCGTTAAATGAATCGCTATACGTGGTAATCACGTTTTTGGCGTGTTGGCCGGATGAGGAAGGATTTTGCGGTTGTACGAAGGGCTTCAGCGTATTAAATCATACACGCGCGATATTTTCGAGAATGTGTATGCTATAGTGAATTTTGAAGCCGTGTATGCAAGCGCGTTACCTTGCCACGAAAATGCCTGTAACACCGCTAGATTTCGCGTATGAAATGCGCCCTGGCCTCAGGAACGACGCTCCGAGCTAGCTATTAATTTTCATTAGCCAACGACGAAATTCGCTAGAGACCTCTCCCTATACCCGTCCCGTTCGTCCTTTTCCCTTGAACCAGCCAAAGGATTTCAAAGGGGCTAACTCCCGGAGGAGAATTTCTGTATCGCGAAGATTATGGCCTGTGTATAAATTCTCTATAAATATAGAATGGAGCATGAATTGCGTTTATTTTTTAACAGAGATAAAATTAGGAGAAATTCCAAACATTATCTTTCGACGTTCGTCAAAATTTTATGCAATTTCACACTTGAAAATTACATTATTCAATGTAAAATTCCAAAAATTGAAATGTGTCATTTTTATTTTTATTGATTGGAATTTTTTTGATTTTTTAAAATTTTGAATAAATTATGAATTTTTCGAAAAAAAGAACGAGACGAATAAAAAAAGTTTATAATTATTTAGTATATTGATATCAATTAATTTCGAAATGAATAAAAAGAATGCAGATTTTGTTTAAAAAATTTGATGTTGGATAGTTCGCAATATCTTTGCGAGGCGAATTTACGACGATCTCGACTGTGTACGAATTTATCTCCAAATAGATGCTCACCCCAGCGCTACCAAAGAAGTGACTGATTTATTGGAGGATCATACCGATATTTATCGACTCTGAAAAAATTTCAGAAGCTCGATTTTCAGGTCTGAGAATCCCACGGCTTTGAATTTCTTTTTTTTATACCTTCTTTTCGCTCTTTTATCTTCTCCCGGCTGTATATTCGCTCCGAATAAAAGCACTGCGATCTTTTTCATCTTTCTCTTTTAAGACCGAGTGTCGGGTAATTAGTTAACGTAACAGGCGAGAACTTCACAGTGAGAGGCCTTTTGGTGCACAAAATTTGTAAAGGATGTTTAGCTTCGTGCTTTTGATTTATTAATTAAAAGCGAAATGAGATTTCTCTTTCTTGAGCACCTTGAGAGCTTATTCGAAATTTGGGTTGATCTCGCACAATTTTCCAAAGGTCGATCTGAATGGGACGTTATCAGGAAGATGAGAAAAAATTCATCCAGTTTTTGACAAAAAGTTAAATTTTTTTAGAAAATGAGAAAAATTGGACTGTGTACACATTTCTTTTGAATATGAATTTTTTTAAAAGAAAATTCAAATTGTAATATTTTTTAAAAAATCTTCGAGCACTGACAATTCTTTTTACTTTTTTCTCATTTCGTTGTAAAGATTTTAATTGAATTTTAATTAATTCCAAATTTTTCCCTGATGAAATTTTTTTTTGACAAATTCATTTTGTGATTTGTTCCTCAAGTATTCGAGTATTGACATTTTTATGCTTTTTTGGATTTATCGGTAAAATTCCTCCCCTCTGTATTATTCATTGCTAGTAGAGACTGTAAAATGATATTCGATCATTAATTTTCAGCGCACGCAGTACAGACAAGTCTCTGCATCGAAACCCCTTTATCTCGCTTAATCTCTCGGCTACTCGAAATCCATTCCGTGGAAATTTTAGTCACGAAAACCTTTGAAGGGTAGCAATTAGGAGATTGTTCGAACTCCGAGTTAATCAAGAATCTTATTTTATTTATTACTTTTTATTATTATCAGATCTTTGATATAAAATTATTATTGAGAATATTTTATTTCAAATATATATTTTATCATATATATAATCAAATAAATACAGTTTATAAAAATTTAATAATCAGTCATTTAGCCCAAAAAATCAACTCGTGATTTTTTATTTCATTTTTTTATTTTCTGATTGTTATTTTATCGGAGGATTGAAGGGAAAAAAGGATCGAAATTAACAAATCAGACGTAAATAAAAATGATCTTTTTATTTTGAATTGTCTTAAATTATTTTACACTTTAACGTAGATCGTTCAATTTCATTCTTTCAACCATTTTTTCTTCAACGTTATTTCATATTTTTATTACAAAATTGAACTATCCTCCGGCACATTCATTCGGGATCTATTTACAATGGCTCGCTAGCTAATATTATACAAATAAATATTTAATTTCTTTTTTTCAGTGTTACGTTTTTTTCCATTTTGTTCCTCCATTCGCAGGTCCGAGCACTCGCACGCAAAATACTGAAGAATTCACATTCATTTTATCATCAGAATCGAAATTCGTTGCACATCGGTTCTTTGTTCCTCGTTTCGCTGCTTTTTATTCCCCAGTGGAAATAAAAAATGTACAAAGCGTATTGAAGATACGATCAGCCATATTTATTTGTGTATTATATTTTTGTATTATTTTTCAAATATTTTTTAATTCAATACGAAATGAATTTTGAATAATTTTCGCATCGCCTATTATTTCGTTTTTTTGTGGCCACAGGGAACTCGGTCGTTGTGTTTTTATTGGGTATTCATGTAAAAAAATTTCAAATTATCTCAGTATTTACGAAAACGTTGAACAATACTAATATTTTAAAAAATTATACAATTTTTGTATTCACAATTCCTTTTGCAACGATTTTAAATATTAATTCGTGAATTCTTTTTATTTTTTGTTTTTATTCAAAAAGTAGTAACCAAAATACGAGGAAGTACAGACGAATTTTTTTCTTTCGGTAATAATACTAAACTGTTAGCTCCGCCTGATGGAGTTTGAATACTCGAAGAGAGCTTTTTCCAGACTACGAAAAATCAAATTAAAACGTACGTATTTTTTTCTTTGAGTTTTTTTTTCCTCCGAGTCTTTTCCCCTTCCGGATATTTTTTACTCGCAATGTTTTCCCTTCATTGGGAATTCCACACGCTTGTAAATTCCATTCCAAATTTTCGTGAATTGCCAATTTAAAAAAATACAAAAAAAAAATTGAATTTGGTTCGAAGCAAAAATCTGTCCATCAAAAAATTTTTTCAAAAAATTGTTCACTCTCGATCAAAACGTCATGAAATTCACGTCCTGAGTATTCTCCACTTTCTTTCCATTTTCCAACATTACAATAAACTATTCGAACGCGTGCATTATATTTATCGAATCTCCATTTCTCATACATTCATGCCTAACTAAATTTAAATTAATCTTATTAATAATAATAACGGATAAACTTTATGTACAACGCAATCAGCTAATTTTCGTTCACATTAATCCCTCGCGCTCTTTCACTCTCGAATGCAAAGTATAAAGAAATTTTATCGATCTACGAACGAATTCACAGCCGATTGGCAAAAGAGCGAATATAAAACAATAAAATTATTACTAACTTTATATTTAAACAATAATAATAATAATATTGATGAATAATGAACAATAATACGCTCCGAAATCTATCAATGACTTCGAAATTTTCCCTCTATCTATGTACATGGAAATTCCGGGAGTCGAATGTGAATGGAAATTCGATGATAATGGTAATTATGAAAAAAAAGAAAAATGAAAAAAATGAGAGAATATTTTGGAAAAAAAAAGAAAAAAATTGTGAGAGGAAATTTTTTTTTAGTGTTGCGATAAAAAAAGGAAAGATTGATGGGCAGCGGATCAGGATGTGGCACGAAAGTAGAGGACGTCGTGAATATTCGAGAAGAGAGAAAAAATTTTTTTTTTCCATCGCTTCTCGTTCTCGACGTGATGAATCTTGCGAAAAAAATTAAAAGAGGGTTCGGACTAATTATTCAGTCGTATTGCACTTCTCGCAAGGGGACAAATAAGTCCACGTAATTTCTGTCTATTTGCGAGTATCGACGTTCAGAGCAGACTTTAATATTTTTTTTTCATTTTTTTTCTCAAAATCTCAACAAGTGTGATTCGAAAAATGTTTCGATGTATAATTATCACTGCTCTGACGCGATATGCGAGATGTATTGAAAATAAACTAAGAACACGTGAAATCGATTCCCACGAAATCATCGTTTCTCGCCCTCGTGATTTTTCTTCAATCTTTTTTTTAATTTTTTTAAATCCATTTTTTTCGTTTTTTTGAATATTTTTTTATTCCGTATTTTTTTTTTGCTTCTCATTGCGTCTCGTCAGCGCAATCGTGGAGATTTGATTAAAGAAAAAGAGTGAGGGCGGAAGAGAAAAAAAAGTGAATTCGGGAAATTGAAAATGAGGGAAGGAAACTTAATTTCGCACGATGAACGCTCCGGGCGTCGATCTCGTCGCACTCTGCAAAGACGGTAAAAGGAAAAGGCACTGTTGCGCTTCCGGTACGTCGTATCGAGTTGGCCGGCTTTTTTGACACGTCCGGTGAACACTTTCTTCCTCGACTTCTCTTTTTTTTCTTCCTCCTCGCCTCTCGTTTCCTGTTTCATACGGGCACGTGAATACGTGCGCGCTTTTTATGCTCCTTCGTCCCGGAGATACTTTATTTTACGTGAAATATCTCGCGAGGACGAGCAACGCAACGGGAACGAGAATCGTCGCCTTCAGACTCTGACTGCCCGCGTGAGGATAGCACTCGCGGGTATATTCCGCGCAGTGTATCTACAGAAAAGAAAAACAGAAAAGAAAACAAAAATTAAAAAAGGAAAAATCTTTTTTTTTTAATTTACAATTTTTTTCGAATTTCATTTTTTTAATTTTTTCTCATTTAATAAGAATTTAGAAGATAAAATAATTTTGGATGAAACGTGTCTGATTTTTTGAGTTAAAGAATTTTTAGGTTTTTTAAAAATTATTTTTATACGATGAAAAATCAATTTTTGCTTTTTTATTTCTCAAACTCACCGTCAAAAGGGAATGCGACATCCTGCCGAGGAAACCTTTGGTAAATTCGGCTGTCTCGTCGCCACACTTTCGCAGGACAGTGCGATGAGAACAGTCTAAATATTCTTGGAAAGCGCTGCAACAAAAAAAATGAAAAAAAAAATGAATTAAAAGTTCTAATAAATAATTATCACTTGACAATGAATAATGACATTTTTCGTTATCGAAAGCAAATTTTATTTTTTCTTTTTCTTCGTCAAGATCTATAAATCAAATTCTTACAAATTCTACTCTAACAATTAATTATCACTCGGAAACAAATTATTATGGTTATCAATTCGATAATTCGTTATCTAAACAATTTTGTTGCAAGAGCAAACGAGACGTTTTTTCCTCTCTTTTTTTATTCTCCGTCTACGAGGTCCGTAGAAAAATCGTACGACACTCGTTCATAATCGCGTTGCATAACGCATCTTCATGAGTCAATTGCGCATTAAAGTTTTCCATGACCGAACGAGTCGTATCGTAGAACTCGTGACATAACATTGAATAAACAACGAGTGAGAGCGAGAATTTTTCACGTAACTAGAACTCGAGCTTTTAACTTGACACATTTTTTTCGCCTACATTTCAATTACATCAATTCGTAACTTCGTTAATTTCGTCGATTGATTATCTCGCTCTCGATGAGCTCGAGACATCAATGAAGGCAAAAAAATGATAAAAAATATATATAAAAAAAGTTGAAAGATGTGAAACAAAATATGAACGACAAATGATAAAAATTACGATTTCAATTGTGAAATTCCGATTGCAAACAATCAAAATATATCTCGAAATTATCTGAACTTCGTACTGGATTAACTTTTTGTTTCCAAATCGAATTCCTCTTGGATTATTTCCATTTTGTATTTTCGTAAATACCGGCAAACGAGTATTTCAGAGTATCGAGAGGAAGCAGAGAGAAAGAAGAAAAAATTGATACGATGAGATATCGTATCGAAAAATGGATTTTCTGTGAACGCGAAGGGGTTAAAGGCGATAAGGGTTATAATATCTACAATCTTGCATGTCAAAAGGAAAAAAAATGGGCAGGGCGGATATCGCGGCTTTTTGTTCGCGATCGGGACGAATTATGGGCGAACGAAGAGGAAAAAAATCGAGAGAGAAAAAGAATCACGCGAATTCGAAAGGGAGAGAAAAAAATTAAAAAGAAAAATACGAAGAATAAAAAAAATGAGCAACGAAGAAAGAAATAAAATAAGATCGAAAAAAAAGTAAGAGATAAAATTGTACAAGAATAAAAAAATCGTGATGGAAAATTGATAGAAAGATCGCGATAGATCAAAAGGCGGTGGAAGAAAAATTGGACCGAAAATATGAAGATAAAAAAAAATCAGACTCGTCTCTATGTCTCTCCACAGCTGGGACGATAGATATTGAAGCTTTCGGTATATATGGTCACTTTAATGAACCCGATGCCCGTATACGCGCTGGCTTATATTCCCGCCACTGGATTAGAGAGAAGGATTGAACGAATCGCTCCAAGTGTCTAAAATAATGGGAATTTGAGCTCTTTGACGGAAATCGTCAGGGGAATGGATTTCTCGCTGAGGACTAAATCCAGCCTGGAGAGTCTGCACAGGTACGGAGAAGAGAGCGAAGATAAAAAAACGAGTTGAAGCAAGAAATAAAGAATGAATGACGAAACAGAGATAAAAATAAAAATTGAAGGAAACGAGTGAAATGGGGACAGAGGTAAAAATTCGAAGGGAGAAGCGAAGAGAGAGAGTTGTAAAATTGAAGAGCAGATGGATGCAGATCGGAGAAATAGAGAAAGGAAAGAAATTTCAACAAAGGGATTAAATGATTTAAAAATCAAGCAAGATTGGAGGAAGATCGAAAAAGAAATGGAGAAATAGTGTGTAAATTTACATCATGCATATGGATCGAGAAAAAAGGAGGAAGAAAAAACAAGAAGGAGAGACGAAGAAATAAAGAATAATCGAATGATGGAGGGAAATAAAAATCTAGGAAAAAAATTAATAGAAAAAAAGGGACTAAGGGCAAAAATTCACAAATTCTAAAAAAATTACACGTCGAAGTGAAATTTAAAAAATGACGCAAGAATAAAAAAGGAAAATCGAGAGAAACGAGACTGAGAAATGGAAAAGCGCAGACGAGGGAATGAAGAAACGAAGAATGATCGAATGACGAAAATAAAGGTCGATGAAGAAATATAGAAAAGACAGAGATGATGAGAATTCAAAGAGATAAACGTAGAGAGATGGAAAATTAATAAAGAGAGACAACGGTAAAAAATGAGCGAGAAAAGAGGAAAGTACGAGATTGAGAGAAACAGAGATGGAAATGCACAATGGAGCGAGATATGAAATAGAGAAAGAGAGAAAAAAAAATGAACGAGACGGAGATGTGACGAGAGTCGAAGGGATGGAAAATTCGCATCGGTCGATTCTAGCCGGAACGTAACGTCATTAGCCTATCTGTGCCACGGTCTGCTGCAGCTTTTGAACTCTCGTTCTGGCCGAACAAGGACCGGAGCACGGCAGATCGCCCGGATGGAGAGCTCGTCGGGAGAGCCACAAAATAGACGCGATACGAGCTTGGACTGTATGGATTTTGTATCACGTACCGGACGAAATTTTATCAAAAAATATGTTATTCTAATTGTAAGTCCTGAAAAATCGAGAACTGGCTAAAAATATTATTATGAGTCTCGCATTCGTTCTGCTTTCAATCACGTTGATTGCGATACGTGTAACGAATATATCGCCGCGTTTCAAATTAAAGAAAATTATAATTAAAGTTGAGATTATATGCGCCCGCATTTCATTTGCTATTTAATTTAATAAAGTAGAGAATTTGTAAAATTAAAATTCAAAACTTTGTTTTTTATAGAATTTTCTCAATTTAAAAAATAATTTTGGATGCAAAATAAAAGTTTTTAAATCAATAATTATGAGAATAATTTGAAGCAGAATTTTTGATTCATTGATCCAGACTTTTTAAAACTATTTAAAAAAAATTTCTTCTGTTTAATCTCGTGGAAAAAAATGTCACATGAATTAAGGTAATCGAGTCTTTAAACTGGGAATGCAATCGATGATAATTCGCTAGACTCGATTTCCGTCGACGACCCGAGTTGACTCGAGGCAAACGTTTGCCCAAGATTACATCCATAATAATGAAAGTCGATGGAAACGAAGAGGAAGGGAAAAAACGTATATTTAAATATGTCTCGTCGCTCGTCGTGCGTATGAAGTTCCGGCCCCCCTTTGTCAATGACATTCTCGCGTTACGTCGCTTATTCCTCCACGTCAATTAACCACGCAAATGGGACATTGGTTCAGTATACTGACTTTGTTGCACAGGAAATTCTCAAATCGAGAGCAACATGATTCAACAAAAATAAGACGATCAACAAATAAAACTCCAAAATATCAAAATCAAAACAGTAAATAAATATCCATTGTTGTAAAATTTTGTTGTGATATTATTATAAACAGTAAAAAAATAAGAATTGAATCAAATTGTTAAAAAAGTTGAGAATTAAATAAAAATTGCGTTCAAAGAGCTTTCCAAGATTTAAACAAAATTCCTTGAATTTTTAACGTTTTTTCATAAAAATAAAATATATTTCTGTGGCATATATTCTTGTTATGTGCGAGTTTATTTTGAAATGAAAAAAGATGGAAAGAGTGATTTATATAATAATTATATTTACCAGCATATTCCTTTGAGTTGATCGTTTTGCGATGTTTGGTTCCTCTTTTCTATGGAAAACGCTGCTTGAGAGTAAGCCTTTGAGCACATCTCGTATTCTCCCTGAACCTTTTGCATGCACGGTGCGTACTTGAGGAAAGCTGAAACGAAAATAAAAACGAATATTTTTACTTCATTTTCTTTTTTTTTATTTTATGAAAATTAAAAGTTGGTTCGATATCGATGATTAAAATTTAATGATTTTTTTATCAATCGGTGTGTTATTGAAATGAAAATAGTTTCTGAATTTTGTGTAATTTATTTTGAAATTTTAGTAATATTATTACAAAATCCCTTGCAAATTCCATTAGTTTTAAAAAAGCAACTTTTTTGATAAAAAAATAATTAAATAAATTCATATGCACTTAATTGAAGTATATTCGAGAGATAATTTTTTTGGTGGTCGTGATATATAATCACTTCACTTTGTAAATAAATTAGAGCTCGAACGTGTGCTGCATTGGTCAATTTATCGAAAATTTTCAACTTCTTTCAATATTGACGAATTATTCGGACACGTAAATTTCTCATTAAAAGTTATTATTATGGTACCTATGATGCTGCTGTACAAAGGTTGAAAATAATTTATTTTCGTTTCAAAAGCTGGACCGTAACACATGGTTCAAATTGTGGGTGTGGAAACTTTTCAAAGGGATGATTCGAAATATATTAATATTGAATTCTATTTTCAAAATTTGATTCAGTATTGGAATTCAATATTTATTAATTTTTTAATAATATGTCATATCCTAACTCAATAATTAATTTTCATATATGAAAGCTTTTTTAATTATATAATAAAATCGATTTTGTGAATCTTCTTTGTCGTCATACGGAATTCTCAGGATACTTGATAATTCAATAGTAAAACGATCGCGCTCTGTTTATTAAACATCGAATTTTTCCGATCACTCGGAATGTTCTGCGTAATGTTGAATTTATGAAAATGGGAAACGAGCTTTTTGTAATCAAGTAATTGAATTAATCGTGAATCCGTTTCCTGTCTTATAATGCGGAATTTCTGATAATTCTTAAAAAATTAATAGTAAAACACGATTTGTTAATTAACAGTATTTCACGATCAATCGAACAGTTCTGTTTAATATTAAATTCATGAAAATTGCGACGGTGCTTTCTTAATCAAATAATGAAATTGATGCCGGACCTTTTTTCCGTCTCGAAAAGAAATTTGGATGCTTCTTGATGATGCGACAAAATTTAACAATTCAATAGACACGTTTTGTGAATTAGTCGTAAAAGGAAACGAGGTAAAAGTAAAAACATATTTCTGTCTTTATACAAAAAATTCTGAAATAAAATTTCCGGCGATATTGTCACATCGAAAGTATCTCTCGATTTTGGATGAGAAATTGTGAATGTCTATAGGAATGCGACTTACCATCCCGATACTGATTGTCGTAACACAGTTCCATTATGGCCTCGTTGACTCCGTTGTACATGGAATTGAAGTTTGTTAACTGCTTACCCTTCATGCATCTCACAGTATATTTTTTAATACAAGACATTCCACTCTGTAGTTGTCTGTAACAAAAAATGAAAAAAAAAGAAAATTATTTACAGGCTTGCGTTACGTGATATACAAAACATATGTTTAAATATTCTGAAAAAATAATTAAATACATATGATCATACAAAAAATGAGAAGTAAAATTTTAAAACGAACGAATAAAAATGTAGCCACAGAATTTCATAAAGATGCTGTTTTGAAGAGCTTGAAAAATTAGAGAAAAATTTATTTTTAACGAGTAAAAGCTTTCCGAAGGTAAAACGCGGCTCCTCGAATTTCTTGAAAAATTTAATCCCGGCTCAGCCAGAAAACGAGAAGCGAATTTAAATTTCAAATAGAAATCTCAATATTTTCATAAAAATCGTCGCGTCTCGAGATCGAGGTATATAGAGCCATACGCATTATGAAGATTGAAAAAAATGAAATTTTTTCCATAAGACTCCCGCAGGCGAGTTCGCAAAAATTCTTTCGCTGACTTGATATATTTTCGATAGAACGTTTTATTAAAAAACAGTTCACAAATTATTTCAAGATATTTGTTTTACTGCAATTTGAATAATATTTATTTTATTTTAACAAAATATTTTTATTTTAATAAAATTTGATTTTATCTTAATTTAAAAATAAATTATATTCGACGTTTGAGAATCGGACGACCGAAATGACAATTGGTAACACGGTGTCGAAACAATAATCCGCAGAGTCGAATAAAATTAGCGAAAGTTTTAAAATGTTGGCAAGCCGTCGTGCCCAGATGAAAAAAAAAATTGTGCAAATTGAGTCTGCTGCGCACATATACATATACGTGTGTCTTCGAGTATGGTAGAAAGAGGCTTCGCCATTCTCGAGATCGTCAAATGGCTCGGCCGAAAACTTGCTCGAGTTTCGAGTGTGCACTCCGGAGCCTCGGAGAATGTATTCCAGGATCTCAAAGAGCGTCCTTCCTTGTTTTATCCTTGCTCCGTCTCAGCGCTTTAGCCCCGTATAATGAGAGAAGATGGCCAAACTTGTAACAAGAAGCTAGTGACCGAAGTCCTCCATGGATTTCTCGAGAACGGGAATACTCCGAACTACGTGTACGAATGAACAATAGCTCGATGGAGAGACATTCCGTCCGGACCGGAAATCGTTCGATATATACGAAACGGCCAAACTTGCGACGAGGCAACTCTCAGAGTGACTTTACGGATGAGAGACGAAAAACAATCGAGACCTCCTTCCAGTTTTGACATTTATATATCTATTTTACTTTTATAAAACTTCGAATAATTCGAGAATTTCTTGTTTATTTCTTAACTGAGTTTTTTTTATTTCGAACAGAAAATTGTGCAGGAAAAGTTATGAAAGTTTTAAAAATTTTATTAAATTTTTGCCAATTTATTTTTTAATAAAATCGTCAAATTATCCAATTTATTATTAATTTAAATAAAATTAGAAAATTGTCCAGGAAAAAGTTGTTAAAGTTTTAAAAATTTTGTTCGATTTTTGCCAATTTATTTTTTAATAAAATCGTCAAATTATTCAATTTCTTATTAATTTAAATTAAAATTAGAAAAAGTGAGAGTAATAAAAATAATTAAATGAATCGAATCGTCAATAATAAATAATCAGAGATGGACAATTGGTAACAAATTGATCGATTTCAGTTAATTTGATGATCGATAGGAAGGGAAATGAGTTATCGAGGGTAGTTTTTAGCGTGTGCGGCTTGTAAGAGCTGCTCAAGCGTCCCAAATGATTCAACTCTTCTGTTCCCTAATTTACGACGTTACAACTGCTGCCACAATTCTCTCTAGTCTGGCTTCTTTCGTTCCTGCTCTATTATTTATGTCTCAATTCTCGAGATAGCCAGACCGAAGGACTCTAACGCTCGTAAAAGCTGCGGGTGGCGATAAATCTCTCCTCCGCGGCTCCTCTTTCGCACCCCCGCGATTAAAGTTACCTCAAACGGTAAAGAAAAGCTCCCGCTTCCTTGTACATGCGAGCTCCTGCGTCCAGGTGTACGTGCTTCTTGACAGTTTTTCGAGGAAAAATCGGTCGTGCGAGAAAATGCGAAACTAAACGATCAAGACCAACCCGGGGAAGACAACAGGGAGAGAATTTATGAGAAAAAATGGACAGGAAAAAATATCGTACCCTAAAAATATTATGAAAATGTTTTATCAGATCCCGTGAGCGAAATTTATTTTTTATTAAAAATTGTAGAAGAAATATTCTGAGTTTATTACGTGGATTTTTTAAAATTATATTTTAAACAATTGTAAAATTTCGAGTTCATGACGTTTATGAAAAATAAAAATTAATTGAAAGGATTGAATTTTTAATAGATTGAAAAAATATTTATAAAAAACTTACGGGCAAAGGGCGTCAAGCTCCTCCCTCGTCGTGGCGAAGCTGAGCTCGTTGCTTTTAGTTATTTTGCCAAGAGACACGGCGCAGCGTTCCAGATGCTTGGGACCGCAGTCCTCAGCCCGACAGCTCGCCAGCTCTAAAAGTTAACAAAAAGAGGGAAAAAAAATTCAATACAAACTTCAAAAGTTATCCGCATGCACGATTGTGTATATTTATTTATATATTTTTTGTTAACCGTTCGCTAATGGTCGAGAGCTTCTGGGACAGAAATTGGAGTTTGGAAGAGACGCGGAGAATGAACTTTTCAACGACTTTTCAGAGATCGTCCGATATACTAACCAGACTGCGACTCTTCCGGTTTTTATTTTCTCTTCGACCACGTTTTTGACTCGAAACTTTTAAAAGTTCGTTGTACATTTTAATAGCCCTGTCTTTTGCGTATGAATTAAATGAAACGACAATTTTCAGGAAATTCAGATTGCAAATCTCACGTTGAAAATTCATCGAACGTTTGTTAATTGTTCTCGAATATTTCCGGTTAATTTAAATTCCTTGAGGTTATTGTAGTTTTGTTGCTAATTAATTATTGACAGGTCAAAATCCTGAGGAAACTTTTAACGTCGATGAACTTGCGAAAAAAATTGTACACAACATTTTTTTTAATGCTCGAGTATTTTTTATCCAAATTTTTCCATCACTTCGAAATTTAAAATTCGATTTATATTTCATTCGCGAGGACACGAACGAGAACATTTTTTTTTCCTCCTAGCTCGAGAGAGTTCATAAATTCGTTATCGCAGCGAAGAAAATTCTTTGGGCCCGAGATAAAAATGTAGTAAGTGGTATATATATAAAAACAGGTAAATCTGAGGTTTAGCATGAAAAATCTACAAGATTCCGGGAACGAGATCGCATCGTACTTTCGCGCTGGATGCGATTACCATTATTTCCCTTTGATCGGAAAGCTCTTACCGTGTAAAACTTATACGTGGTCGGATTTCCGAAACCAACGAACTCTCGCCTGACGTAAAGAAATTTCGTGCCCTCGCGAATAAAAGCTCGAGACTTTTAAAAAAACTCGATAACTCTCGCGATTCCTTTCTCGCTTTTTTTTCCTCGAGTTTGCGAGGGGAAAAAAGGGGGGAAAAATATCTCGAACCTCTCGTCGAATATTTTCCGAGGTACCGAAATTAATTCACCGAACAGCAAAGAGAATACCGTAAAGTTTTTTAATCTCCATTTTTAGTTCACTTTGAAAAACATTTTTAATAAACTTCGTACCTGCTCGAGAGTCCTCCATTCACTCAACCTTTTAAAAGATGTTTTTATGCTTGTATAAGATGAAGAATTAACGTAGAGAATATTCGATGTGATTTCAATTTTTTCAATTATTATTCTCCGATTTTTTATTAATTTCAAGTAAAATGGATAATAACAATTTTCGAAAATCACGATTCGATAAAAAATTCAGTAAGTAATTAAGTATTACTTATAAGACGAAAAAATATTTTAGAAAGCTGGCTAAACGTTGACTCGTACTACTTTCAACGAGAAAACGAATTTCCTCATTTATTCTGATTGGCGAATATTTATTTTTTCGTCAAATTTAACAACTCGAACTCACTAATTTTTTTTCTTTTAATATATTTTTTGTGCTAGACAACAACGAGTACGAAAAAGTTTGCATAAAATCAAAATTTCTTGTAGAATGAAAAAAATAGCTAAATGTCTGACCGAACGTTGACTCGATCTACTGAATTTTCTTATTTCCAATAAACGAATTTTTAATTTTTTTATAATTCTAATCAAAACATCAGAGTAGACTCGAACTTAACTAATTTTTAGTTAAATATTACTCAAAATTACATAAACATTTTCATATAATTTTGGTCGATATCAAGAAACTTGTTTTTCTTTCCAAATTTATTTTGTGTTGGAGGAAAATAATAATGAAAGTACAATAAAAAGAAATCGTTGTCCAACGCTTACGCAAATAACATCGGAATTGTCGATATAATCGTTGCGAGGTTCGATTAATCGCTCAATTGCGTTTGTATTATATTCGGTGTGTGGCTTTATTTTACAGCCCATTAATGATTGACGCCATCATTTAACCCGATCCATGTTATTTTATTTAATTATAACGCGCAGTCGGGGACCTCACAAACGGAATTCGAGACTTTTATTTCGGCGGCTCTCTATCTATTTAAATTTATCGTTTAAAATTCACTCTCTTTATTTTCATTTGTCCTCGAATTTCACGCAGTTCAGAAGATTCCATCATAATTTATCTTCATTAGTCTACTTTTCTCTCATTTTTTTTCACGTTGAAAAAATGTTTGATAAATCATCGATGTTCGATTTCCTTTTTTTTCTGGTCTTGGCTCTGGCTTTTATTTTTAACTCGGATAAATCGTTTTTCTCGAAAAATAGAAGATCGAGGAAGGATAAATGAAGAATCGGGATGTGAACGCCGGAAAACTGGAAAATGTTCACGTGTTTTGTAGAAAAATGTTACACAGAAACGGCATTTCGCGGTCATTAGCACGGCTAACAATGACGGATGAGCAACGATATGGCAACCACGTGTATAGATTTTTTTTCCTACACGAAAAAAAAATTCAAATTTTCTACAGCTCTTTTTTTACATTTTTTGGCTTTTCACACTTTAATGTATTTTTTTAATTGTCCTAACGTGTATAGATTTTGAGGGTCTTTTTAATTTTGTTTTATATTAAAAAATAAATAAAAACATACGCATCAAAGAGCACGGAGAGGCTTCACACCAGAAACTTTAATGAGTTCCCCAAAAGCGTTTTGAAACTTGAGAATTTGGTCCGCCGGATAGTTTAAAAAGTCGAACCTAAGAGTGCAGGAACAAACGTATCGCATTTCAATCCAGGCCGAAAACAATCTCGAAATCGATATTCCTGAATTTATGGAAGTTTGCGGGTTCGCATGAACTGTCGAATTTGAATCTTCGTCAAAACTCAAAAAAGTTTATACTAGAAAGGACGAAAAAACAACCAAAAATTTATAAAAGTCAAATTTGAAAATTTTTTTAAAATTCCGACCAAAAACCCAAATTACATTATTTAATTACTTTAATTTTGATTAAATTTTATTTTAAGGGACAAAATGAGAAATAATTTAACATTCGTTAAAATGAAAAATAAAAATTCAGTTGATTTTTCAGTGATTAATTGCATCGAGACGAAATCTGAAGGTTTATTGGTAGATGAAAAATTTTATTTTCCGACTGCCCATTGAGAACGATCATTATTATCCTTCGGTATATCTTCATTGATGATAAAGGATTGAGCTCAGAGGGTTAAAATGAAAAATAAATAGAGATCGATATATCGGGGAGTCGTTCCGCCCTTGCGTCCGTTCGCCTCCGGAATTATTTCAGCCTATGTAGAGCCCAAGCTCGGAAAAGCTTACCACTGGGCGGCTTTCTCGATTATTTAGATGGTTCTCGTAATTAAATTTAATGATGCCTGCCAGCGCGGTTACCGACCACGCAGTTCCGCTGTTTGCGCTCGAATACAAGTGAATTTCTGAACGATTTCGATAGCTCGCAATCAATCGCTGCTCAAATTGATTAATAATTAATCTCCATTGAAAAAAATATGAAAAATCAAAATCCAAAAATTTTAATATTTAACATTTTCTTTATTACCAAAAATTTAATTAAAAAACCTTACTTGATACAATCATCTCTAAAAATAACAAATTTTTATTATTACAAATATTTTCTGTATTACGAAAGCTTCACGATACTTTTTCATCGCTCGAGCTTTTAATCTCAATTCGACAATGAAAAAACGAAGCAAGCACAAATGTTGATTTATGAAAAAGCTTTTTATATGGAAAGAACGAGATAAAACCGTTTAAAATAAAATTGAAAAAAATTGAACAAATTGACAATCATAAATGATCATTCGCTATTATTGTCCGTTGTATATAATATATAAATCGTCTCGATACTGTTCCTCGAGCTCTTAATCTTAATATATCGAATTCTGCGGGTATAAAAACAGAGGAACGAAAGCACTGAATATAAAATCCCTTACATTTTTCACGCATTTCCCGGATATCGGACGGGGAGACTTTCCGATATATAGCTCACGAGGATCCGTACATCATTAATCGAGAGTTTAGCATAGTGTCTCATTTTTTTTTCTTTTCTCTTTCTCCTTCGGAGCTCCTCTCCCGCGTGTACATCAAATGAAATATCCCGTGGGTGTATCGTCCTGGATCGATTCTCCATTATCGGCAATTCGCCGTCCCGGAATAAAGGGTGTCCGTGATAAAGGCGTTTGCATCTTGCGCCCTGAGGGCGGAAAATAAAGTCTATGTATTGCGTATATACATGTATATGTATGTATATTATGGGATAAGAGTCGAGCTCGTCTCGCGAAACGACCGGCTGACCCACTTGACTCCCGCAAAGCTGGCAAACCGTCCCGCCCTCGAGCTGAGCGAACGCACTTTTTGTCTCCTTTTTTTTCGTTTTTTTTTCTTTCGTTCCTCGGCAATCGGATACACCATTACTCATCCTGTAAAACCTGCTTTATCGAGTAAATGTTTTTCTGTTTTTTTTTGTATTTGTGCTTTTTTTGGTATTCCAGGATTTTTTCGATTTAACGATCGAGGGGATTAAACATTTTATTCGTCTTTCGTTTCGTCTTCTTTATTCAAGATAAATTGATTTTTTGTAATCTTAAAAGATTGAGTATTGGATAAATATATTGTGTATATTATTAAATTGCGTTCCTATAAAATAGTTTGCTTACATTTTTTAAGACTGTAATAGTTTAAAATCTTCTCAAAAATTGCTCAAAGTTGAAAAATCGAAAACAAATTAAAAATTCCTTTCAACCGAACTAAACTTTAAGATCCTAATTTAGCTTGAAAAAATTTCGACATCTCCAGGGGGTATTCTCTAAATTACCGAGTGGAGTTACTCGAGATGCCCGGAAGCCATTAATCGAGAAAGTTTTCAGATAACAAAGGCCGAAAATGAGTGAAGCGAGTATCGAGCTCCCAGGAATCGATAGACAATTATACCGATAGAGATCTTTTGTCCGATTTTCTGATCATCGTCGTCAACTTGAAGCCCGCGGACGATCGGGGTAGAGCGTCGCGAGAATCGGAAATGGGAACTTGATTCCACGTTTTGCCAGAGATTTTCCGCACGTTCGTTTTCTCTCGTGTATTTACCGTTCGGACACAGAGCGAGAGCGTTCGTTCGGAAATTCGTCGGAAAAAAAATAGTAAAAAAGTACGAAAACACGAGGAGTTTGTTACTTGTCCAAAAACACGAGCGAAATCGAATCCTTGAAAAAAGAGAATTTCTCGATCCTTCTGTTGGAAAATAAAAATTTCGATTGTGTAAAAAAAAATCAAAAAATTCATTTTATCGCCAGAGTCAATATTTTAGAAAATCCGAACCGATCTTTGAATATATTAACGAATTCTTTGTGGATCAATAAAATTTGTAATCATTCGATAATCCGTATACCATCAAAACTATTAAAAAATCGTT
>JAPYYX010000333.1:0-112665 GCA_030522605.1 Cremastinae sp. B BG-2022a | reverse complement strand
GAACCGATCTTTGAATATATTAACGAATTCTTTGTGGATCAATAAAATTTGTAATCATTCGATAATCCGTATACCATCAAAACTATTAAAAAATCGTTATTTGTGGTACATTTGTTATTGCTTGAAAATTCTATCTGTAATGGTAGGATTTAACTCGTCAGTCATTCATAAAAAAGTAATTTTCATCCTGCTTTTCTCATTTTCTCCCGAACTTGCTTTGGTATTTTTATTCCGATTAAATGTAGATACGTAGAGCGACGTTCGTTTTATCCCATTTTGCAAAGCCGGCTGAACTTTAATTTTGCAGGCAGAACGAACAAACGAAAGGTCAGGAATAAATAAAGATAACTTCAATTTTAAAAAAGATACAGAACTTTCAGTACGTCCACAGTTTTGTGTAAATATTTCTTTTTATTATATTTTTTGATGCACGAATGCTCAATGTTAATTAACACTCGTTTTTATCTTTTTTTTACGAAAAGCCCCTAAATTTTTTTTTCTGCACTTTACAAAGCCCTAAAATTCGTTCTTTTGGCCAGTTCGTGCTTAAATATTATTGAAGATGGATGTGCATGCAAAATGTACATTTGAGGACAAAATGAGAACAAAGTTACGGTCCTCGTGAGAGATAAATTACGAGGACATTACGCAAATGCTCGTTAGTTAATTTCCGTGGTCGACTCCGGTAGAAAAACGTCGAAAAAATTTGTTCTTTGTATTTTATTAAAATTCAGAAAAGAAGAAAAAATATAACATCAAAAGGTGTTTAATTTTTAAAAATAATTTAAAGAATTTTATTTACTTAAAATTTAAAGAGAAATTTAATTTGAATGAAAAAAATTCTAAACGTCAATTTTTTAATGAGAGATTTCTAAATTAATTATTAAATATAGGAATAATTTGTTATTCTGTTGGACCTGATAATATACATTGTATGTTCTCGTATAATATATCATTGCATAGAGATGCAGATCTAAAATTGCCGACGAGCCTCGCCTGCAAAAGTCGTCACTATATAATATACCAACTCGATCCCAAGTGCGTGTCTCTGAGAGAGAAGGGCGTAACCTGATACTCCATGACAAGTATCGATTACGTAGGGAGCAAAAGAGGAAATTATAGTGCAACAGTTTCGATACAGAGAGACATTTTTCTCTCTTATTTTTTTTTCTCGCTGACAGAGAGCGTTAGATCTGTCCACAGAGAGCAAAATCGTTCAGAGTAACTTAACGCTGTCGGTTGAGAATTTTCAATTATTCTCATTTTTGCCAGCCAAGCGAAACCTCAAAATGAAATCAACTTTCCAAGACCGACAAAAAATCAAATTGTTCATGAATTTATTTTCTAAAAATAGATATTTGTGAGAAAAATTAATTATCAATTTATCTAAAGTAATTAACACGTGATAAAAATTGATAAATAAATTAATGAATTCTTATAAACATTAAAATTTTTTATTAATAAATAATTTTTTTAATAAAATTATTGAAAAATGTAAAAAAAAGACAAAAATTGTTCAATCTGTTTCTGTTTTCGATTATAACGTCAATTTAGACGATATTACGCTTATGACGCGAAGAGAAACTTTTCTCTGGGTTGTTCTATATACTTTTGCTTCCGGCTCTGTCTACCGATATATTGCAATCGTTTATCGTGTCTGGTGCACTTTTGCGCTATTTATATGTTGCGCGTAAAGAAAACGGACGTAGTAGAAACGTTCGAGTCATTAACCAGCGATTATTCTCGTAGGCTCTCAACTAATATGTACGGACACAACAATACAAACGTGTATAAATCGGCTCTATTTAACGAATGACCGATTTATCAATGACGATAACGCCAGCCTAACGAGTTGACACTTCATTCCGGACTTATTTTCCCCTCGTCGAGATTATTTCATTGCGATTTCATGCATTCCAGTCATTTTATTTCACGAGAGTGACTTGCGATCGAGCGACGAGGATATAAAATGATTTACACTTCGGGATTATGACGCGCGGTGATAAGATTAAGAGAAGAGAATTGAAATCATTAAATGTGGGTCCGGATCAAAATCGAATTTGTGACAAAAAGTCAAAAGTTTTTTTAGAAAAAATTCTGTCAAAAAAATTTGCAATATTCAATAAAATCTCTATAGATCAATAATCACGATCAATCGCTCCTAAGATCAACTAAATCTCCCTAAAAACAAACTCCCAAAAAATTCAAAATTTTCTTTAAATAAAAGAAAAAATTTGCAATTTAAATTTTACTAAAATGTAACAATCAATTATCGATCAAATTCTTATCCTCACCGCTCCTGACCAAGATCAACAAAATCTTCCTAAAAAAATAACTTCCAAAAAATACAAATTTCCATTTAAAAAAAAAAAATTAATATCCACGAGGTCGAAAAATCGTCACCGAGTGCGCTCGGTCTGGTTCGCGCTCGCTGGGTGTGCGTGAGCGCTCTCTGGCGGCTCGGCGCAAGGCCAGGCCGCGTGAGAGGCTCTTACCTGATTGGTCGCCGTCGCATCGTACGATGGTCCCTCTTGTTCGCGTTATAAATACCATTACACTCGGTTGCCCGCGCTCTCCCGGTTATCCGCGAGCGCACGCACGGGGAGTCGATTAAAACGAAAAAAAAAATGAAAGAAATAAAAAAAGAGAAAAAAAAAGTCGCACACACGTCGACGTAAGGCGCCCGTTAGCTTGTCTCTTATCCATATGGATGTTTCACCTATATAAACACAAATGGCACATGGATATTTCACCCATATAGATATAAAGAACACACGACACGCGCCAATGAATACGCCGAGAATTCCGTGTGTGGGGCCAGAAAAAAAAATAATTGAAGAGAGAAATAGAAAGAGAGAAGAGAGAAATGAGAGAGAGAAAATTACCGAAAGAGAAAACAGAAAATGAAAATAAAGGAAAAAGAGATAGACTTGTTATCTCGAATAAAAAGTATATGGGATAAAGTATACAAAAGAGAAAAACTCGATAGGATGACGTATGGACGAATCATTTGAATTTCGTGCATATTTATGAAAAAAGTGAGCATAACACATTTGGGCGAGGAAACGTCATTCCGCTGTCAGGGAGATATCAGCGTATACATTTTATAGTGGAACACTTGTGCAACGATGGAATTCGGTATAATCGAATTCTTTCTCTATTAGCGCACGTTTTTTTTTCTATTGTTGCATCTTATTTTTAGCTTTTATCGTGAAAGGGTTTTGTTATTTTCAATTGTGAGGATTCTTGGTAATAACTCTTTCATTTCGTTTACGTTGCTTTTTAATTTTTTTTATCAATTTTCATTTTCGTCATGCCATTGTTATTACGAAAATGTGAAAAAATGGTAGCAATGATTATTATCAGAAAATCACATAAAATTTTTTTTAAAATAATTTTTATAATGAATTTCAATTTTCATGATTTTTAGATTTTTTTCTCATTACGAAAAGTCAAAGAAAGTAAAAAATAAAAATAAAAATAATAATAGTCATTATTTTGAGCTTCGTTTTATTTTCCGAGTTTACTTTCTCTGTAACGCTTTGTGCGATTCCAACTTCCTATTCGATTCCCAATCTTATTTCCTGTTATCGAAGATTCGATCAGTCTTAACCTTATCCAACTTGTCCCACATGAGAGAGAAAGGAAGATGTATATTGGTCATCCCGGATTGCATGTATATTTGTATTTGTATATTATTGGTATCTTGTGTGTGTGGGTGAATCAAGATTCCGGTTATCTTTGACTGGCGCATCGACGTCTGCAACGTCTGACCTCAACCTTGCTGCAGATAACCCGTTTCGTCTGGCGCACAGTCTGAATAGATCGAGATACAAATGTGTTTCTCCTTCAAAGATTTTTTCATCTCGATAATGCACAGAGTGTTGCAAAAGTTGACGTCGATGATGAAGAAAAACAGATCCGCGAGAATATTTCAAGACTAAAAGTCTTTGAGTGTGTTTCGATCCGATCAAAACTTGAGAAGTTATCGACGATTGAACGTTAGCCAATGAGCGAGCGCCGCGTGGCGCTTCGCTATTGGTCAGCGCTTGACGTACGATAACTCGTGACTGGTACGTCGGATCGAAAAATGCCTCGGGACTTTTCGTTCTGAAATTTCATCAGGAATCTTTTTAGCTTGGTTTCGACGGAGATTTTCAGGACACCCTGTATCGAAGCCACTTGCGCTATCTCTTGGCATTGAAATTCCGTCTGATCTCGAGATCGTCGATCCCTCTTCCTGGAAGAGGAACAATTCTCTCTCAGCGAGAGTATCGATAAAGAACGCGACTTGTCTTGACCACTCATGGACACTTGAACTCTCGATATCATTCTTTTTTTCGATCTCGTTTCCTACCAGACGATAATTAGCGTGATCTGACCTTATAAAGATAACGATTCCTGGAAACATCAACGAATCCCTTAAGGGAAAATATGTAGACTAGTTACTTCATGTAGAATCGATGGAACATTACATTTTTATGGACAATGAATTATAAAAAAATTTGAATAAAATATTTGTTGATCATTGCAAATTCTAATTTTTTTTTTTTTCAAAATCATAATGCAATTTGGATTATCTTTTGTGTTTCGTGTCAGATTCATTTTTAACTTTGTTAATGTTATCACCGACCTCAATTTGGCTCAAATTTCATAAGTACACCTGATTTTCCGATATTTCATGAAATATGCTGTCGATAATCGAATACACGACTCTATTCAGTTAAAATTACTTCGTTAATATCGAAATTAATTCAAAACTTTGGGATAATGCGGAAATCTAATTCGCCCATCACTAGCTCCCAGATTATATTGGCGCTGCGAGGATATTACACTATAAAATTAACAAGTTAAATTAAAAAATTTTCGGTGAATCTTTCTTTTCTTCGTGCAATGTCTCGAAATTCAAGAAATAATTTTTCCTCAATGTTCATGCATCACAATCGTCTCGTAATTTTTTTCACAAATCTACAAATCTGTTGTAAACTCGCAATTTTTTTCCTGAACATCCCAAGTCCTATGATAAAAAAATGAATAAATGAAACGATCGAACGCATACTCCAAGTCGGAGCAGGGTGTGTTTAACGGTATGCGCATATTAAAGAAAGCTCGGAACGTATCGACAAATGTCGAGTCTAATTGCAGTGTAACTGAAGAGCTTTTAAACCGAGGATCTGCAATTCCGTATAGCATGAAAGCTCGATAGAAAGGAGGAGCAAAAACTTTTTATTTTTTACCAAGAGCCGTACACACGAGCGCGTACGCACGCACACAAATTCACAAGCATAAAAAAAAGAACATTTGTACACGGAGTAATTATTAATTCTGTGTGTGGGGAGTATGGGAAAGGTCGATGGATGTAACATCCGGTATAATTGCACGACAATTTATAGCAGAAGTATACGACGAAGCTCGACGAGAGCTGTATAATCATCGATATACATACATGCAAAGTTGAACCGAACGAGAAAAAAGGAAATAAATATTTCACGCTTCTGAGATTTTACGCGAGTGCACGAACCGATTTTAAAAAGCTCGATGAAAGTTTATATACGCATATTTGTTCGTATTAATTATTGAGGAATATGAAACGCGCTGAAAATGAATTTTTGATTAATTTTAAATCAGGTCGAGGACAGGAGTAGTTTTGATGAAAATAAATGTAAAAACAAAAGTCGAAAAAGTTTAATGTAAAACGGTAAACAAAGTTTTTCTTGAAACGTGAAAAGTTTAAAAAATTGAATCGAGCCACGTGTAATTCTGGTAAATACGCGATTATTTGATATCTCTTGTAAAATATTTGACGAATTTAAATTGTTTGACTTTGGTAATTGATTAAGAGCGATGTTCCAGGAAATTGATAAATGAGTAATATTTGTTTTAATTATATACATATGAAAATGGAACGGAGCGTCGTGCGTGACTGCATTTGAAATTTTTATGGGCATGAAGCAACGAATGTCATAACGATGCAATTCGTGGAAACTAAAAATAGAAAATCGAAAAATACTTTGATGCTATTTTCGAAAGTGCATAAAAAGAAATTCATCCGGACCGCTTTGAAATCGAGTCTAATTTATGCAAACTCCTCCGAGATCGAGGAATGCAAAAAGAGAGGACGTAAGAAAGGATTTGGAAGGTGGATTGAAAAGAAATGTGGCCCTAAGCCTTCTCTGTTTAAAAAAGATAAATCGAAATTAAAACTCCCCAGGGATGCGTTCGTAAAAATTATTCAAAAAGTAAACGTCATGCGTCAACTGTAAAATGAATTCTTGTCATTTTCAATCTTTATTAAAATTCTTCGTATTTCGTAGAATAACTAAAATTGGTTCCTATAATAATTTTCCATGAATAATCTGTACACACGTCCATTAGCTGTCATGAACTTTTGCGTACAATGTGTGTAAAATATATCAACGTGAAACAAATCAAAATTTTTGATCTACACCAAAAATTGACATTTCCATTTTTGTGTGTGTAAATTACGATTCGTTCAATTTCAAAAATTCTCAGTGTCCAGTGAATTTTTTTTTAATTTCCAATTAAATCACGAGTTGAAAGCACAACGACTGTATGAAATTATGCGTCCCTTGTTTCTCTCGAACGCACACACGTATTATGGTCATGATAAAGGAATTCCGATGAATTCAGGCTTGGATATGGGGAAACGCGGCCAAACGCTCGATAACCGAGAAAATTGAAGAAAAAATAATCAAGGCGCATAATGGAATCGATAAAAAATGGAGGCGCAAAAACAGCAGTGGGCATAACAGAATGTGTAACTGGTATGCGCTGATTGCAAATTTCTCGAATACTTTGAAAATGAACGGAGGATATATACGCGAATTCCAATTGATTGAATAATATCAAACTTATTTCGAAAGAATTGAAAAAATATCGAAAATGTGAAAAATATCTGAAAATTTTCGCTGATACAATCAACTTAATATTCTTTAAATTTTTTTAATTTCATGAAATTTTGTAAAATAAAATATCATAAATTGTATATTCAAAAAAATTTTCAATATTTTTAAAATTATGAATAAAAATCGCAAAAAATTAATTTCCACAACAATTTTGAAGTTGAGTCATCTTACGTAAAATAAGTCGTAAATCGAGTAAATGCGTAAATTTTCGCAATGACGTGTGCGAACTGCCAAAAATACGTTGAGATTCGCAAAGTGTCGGAAAAAGGACAAAGATAGGAAGGAACGAATGAGAATTCGCGACGTACATCCGACCAGGTGCACACGAGGTTCGCGCGCGAGAGGAAAAACTGCGAGAGAGACGAGAGGAAAAAGAGAGAGCGAGCTAAAAAAAGAACGAGACGGATAAATGCGTGGCTCACGCCCATCTCCTCGACCAATGGCAGCTCGATACGTCATCTCGTACGATGTAACGGAAAGTATGTGACCACGTGGTGTGACTGGCTCCCAAGAGCGAGAGAGACGGAAAAAAAGAACGAGAAAACAGATGAAGAGAGAGAAAAATAATTTTTTTTCTCTCCGTCTGGCTCATCGCTTCGTGCATTTTCTCTCTCTTTTCCTGTAACCATTCTCTATATACAGACATACGAACATTCCCTCACGAGTTATTTCGAGACCAAGCGCTCATTCTCAATTTCCCTCTCTCTTTCTCTCTCTCTGTTGCTCTTTTTTTCTCATTTTATTCCCTCATTTTCTCTTCGAGCATCTTCGTTTATTTCTCTCGTTACTTCTCAACATTCCTCTCGTCTCCCTTTTGATTCTGGAGTGTTTTTTTTTAATTTTTTTTTTAATTTTTTGTCTTATTTTATCGTCGTCTATTCATCGTCTTCGAATATTCTTCTTGTTTCAATCGCTCCTCTTCTTTCTCCTCTCGTTCTCTTCTCACGAGAGCCAACGATCGAGCCCCTCGTGGATCATTCTAGAATTCCTTTTCGTACTGATACGGCTACCGACGATTAAATAGACTGTTAATTAATACGACCTTGAATGCTACGCTCATTGACATATGTCGGCGTGTATAAAAATTTCCGTTCTTCTCTTATTTTTGAGGCAATTTTTAGTTTATTCCCAGACGGCTAATCAGTCGGGAATTATTCATCATTCCACTCCAGTTTTTTTTCTCGAAAATCTACAAATGCCACATCTTGCAATTTTTTAAAATCGTTTTTAAAAAAGAATTTAAATAAAAAAAATTAATTTTTTTCTAAATTTCGTACCGTTTGCTAAAATTTAAGCGATTTCTTATTATTTTTTGTGCAAATTTGAGTGAATTTTAAGAATTCCGTTTCGAACTGAATAAAACATCGCAGACGAGTGAAGTGTAACGTTTCGTAAATAAATGCGATTCTCCTGACGTTCGCGCTGTATTGTCTTCCCTTCTGATGCGATTGAAATTATGCGAGAACGTCGAGACGAGAAAAAAAAACATCGGAGAGTAGGAAGGAAAAAATCAAGGAAAACATCGTGTCGGCTGCATTTGACGTTTGTTAAGGCTGGGAAATTATCAGGTGCATGTATTACAAGATCTTGCATCGGCAAAATAAGTCTAGCTGGTGAATGTTTGAGATTATGCGTCTAGACTGGCGCTTGAATAATTGAGAAAGGAAGTTGCATGGAAAATATAAAAAAAATTTTCTCAACATTGATTAAACGATTGTTCATAATTTTTGTGTATCATAGATGAAGGATGAAAATATTTTTAGTAACTTTTAAAAAGACTTGAAAATGAAATTGAATACTTATTATAATTGATAATGCAACAAATTCATTTTTAACTCTCCATTTGATAAAAAAGATCAAAAATTGAAGAAAATATTGAAATAATTTATTAAAAATTATAATTCAAGCTATTGTGTAACAAATTTCTGAACGAAATTAATTTTTGATTCAATGTTTGATGGAGGAGACGTTCATTGATTCATTATCGAAAATCGATTTTCGTATATGTGCCAGAACTCGAGTTAATCCTCAAAAGCTGACTGTTTGGGTCAATGGAGTTGAGTTTAGTCATCGCGGACAAACGAGGCCGATATAGCGAAACGTAATAGAGACTGAATGGAGCAAACGTAAACACATTACTCAGCGATGCAAAATATGGAGAATCATGTGACGATTATTAACGAGAAACGATCGAATCGAAAATATCGACGTATAATCGTGGCGCACGTATCCCTCAATCAGCGAAATCTTGCTCCGAGATCTGTTTTCCTTCTCTCTGACAAATTAACATTTTATTACGGTTCTCCGGCATAAACGTAAACAAATTATTTTAAATGCGCTCATACGCTGCAACTCGAATGGCGCGTTAAATAAACAAGATCCTCAGCATCCCATTTTAGACGCGGCTATTTTTTGAGAGCGTTACGAAAATTCGCTATTTCAACGTTTACGAAGTCAAAAAAATTTGCGATTTTCGAGTTTCGGTCTAAAAATATTTTCGAGTATTTTTAAACCCGTTCAGCGAAGTTTTTTTCACGAAAATTCGCTGGAGCTCTCGGTCTTTGGTTTCAGATGAATTTTATTTACCGATTTTTATTACCCGTGAAATTCTCTTCCAATTTTTATTTCACGCTTTTAAATTTCGCTCTCGTTTCTGAATAATCGCAGAAAATTCAATTCGTCAGTTTTCAAGAGATATTTTACACTTTCAAATTTTCTATTCAATTTCATAATTCTTGCTCTCATTTCGTAATAATAAATTGTGTACAAAATATTCGAAATCTCGACCATTTAAAGAAAATAAACTTTTAATATTCACTTTCGAAATTCGCTCTGAGAATTTTTTTTATTATGGCGCGAATTTTGAAAATGGAAAAGATGAAAGTTTTGATTCGATTGAGAAAAATGTACTCACGAGAATAAAAAGCAGTCATGAGGATAGCGAACCAGGACAATTGTTTCTCAGCGACGTTCTTCATTTCTCGTCCAAGTTGTTTTTTAACTTCCTCTGCTCAAACTGTCGAACTCAACGATTATAAAATTCACGCACAAATATCCTCTCCGGTTATTCTCGATTTCTCTCCGATCCTCGATCTCAAGAAAATCACAAAAAACTCGTTGATTTCACTCAGGACCGAACGAAAGTTGATAAAAAATAAATAAACAAAAAATCGCCTGAAATTCCTCAATCGAAAATTCTCCACCGATTTCTTTCAAATCTCCAATATTCGTGTTCGATCGAATTTTGGAGCACGCGACGATTTTTCAGTTTTTTTTTCCTCAAAGCTCGTGTGACGTTTATCTCAAATTTTTACGACCTTCCTCGCGGTACGTCGAGATAAAATTTTATTCAAGTGAGAGCCGGCTGACAAAATATACCGAGAAGTTTTTAATCTGAAACGTGGGTTACTTGCTCGGTGGCCGGCTTGCTCGCAACTGAGCTCGAACGCTCGCTTTTTGGCGGCACTCGGCTTTGAAGGTGGACGACAAGTGCGCATGCCCCGAGAGCTCACGCCACCTTTCCCCTCTCTTATTCACTCTTTGCCTGGCGTCTTGCGATCCGGACACATTTTCTCTTTCTCTCTTCCTCCTCAGCAAAACCTCTCGCGATCATTTTTTCCTCTCTCGCTCCCTCTGCCGCTCTCCTCGTCTCTCTCGCATTTTTGCTCCTTCTCCGTCTTTCTCTTGCCCTTTTTTTTCTTTCGCACTCTCTCTCTGACGTTCTCACGAGGTAGATTTTCCTTTTCTTTTGGTTTTTGTTCTTTTTATTTTTGATTCAAGCCACCTCTGTCCTTTACATTCTGGCTCACCTCTTTCGCGATCGCGTTATCGAATCAAAAAGGAGAGAGAGAGAGGGAACGAAAAGAGAGGAATATTTCTGAACGTGTAATTTGTGATTGAGATAGTTTGGTGATTTAGTCATTTTGGATATGAGGAAATAATTAAAAAACATACGGGAAAATTGGATAACTTGAGACGCGAGGTTGATGATCCCGAAGACTATTTTTTGTATTTAGTGAGGAATTTGACAGATTTTTCATTTTTTACTCAATTTTATTGTAATTTTTAATTGTCATCAAATTATTTATTCAATTATTTTTCAATAAATAATTTATTTTCATTTTCCAAGATTTTGTTAATTTTAATTTTTCTGATAAATATTTATGAATATTCAAAATTCTAATAAATATTTAAAAATGTACGAAAATATCGATAAATTAGATTGGAGTATACGAGTTTGATGACCCCGGAGACTATTTTTCATACTGACCGGAGAATATGTGCTTGATTATCGATTTTTTAGACCCACTTGCATCGTGTTTTTCGAAGGATCAGGAATTTTGTTGATTTGTTTTTATAAACGCGTTTTCGATAGAATTACAACATCAGCTGTTTTCTTTTTTTAATATATACGACTCGTCAGACGAGACGTGTTGTTTACATCGGCTATTGATTTACATAGAAACGTGAACGTCATTTCTGATTCGATGGAAATCAAAAATGACAGATGTTTTTCTTAATACTTTTTAAACAGAACTTCGTGACCGTATTTTAAAACAAAAAACTTCCTTTTACGAATTTTTGTTCATTGAATAAATTATAATTTATTACAATAATTATTAAATATATGAAATTATCTAACAAAATTATTTTCTTATTTTTTTAAATTCTCATTAATTCGATGCTCGCGATTCTGCTTCAAATTTTTTTTAACATTCAATTGAGAGGTTTGAAAAAACCAAAATTTATTTATAACCATTCGTCAATCTCAATCGAGCCAAATTTTCATCGCTACCAAAAATAATCCGAACACATTTTTATCGTGAATTTAATCAGCACATTTCTCTTTTATCAGAGATATATACGAGTAATCCTAAAAGACGTATAAATAAAAATTATTTATACACTTTTTATCTCGATCTTCATTTGGTACCGAAATTTTCGTCGATTCACATTGTACGTGGCCTCTCGTCCCATTCTCACGATAATATAAAAATTGTCGTCCGTCTCCCTCTTACGTAGTCACGCGATACACGCGGGGTCCCACTCTCCGGTCCGCTTTTTTCGTTCACGAATGTCTGGAGTGTACGTTCGACGTCTCGATTTGCTTTCGGAGTCGCGTGAGTACCGTCCGCCAACGCGAAACGAGCAAACTTTTCTCCCACCTTGCCATTTTTTTCTCTCTCCGTCTCACTCTCTCCTGCTCTATTCGCTACCTCTTGCTCTCGTTCTTTATCTTTTTTTTCATCCACTTATCTTCGCACTTTCTTTATCTTTGGGGTTTCCTCTCAAAATCTTTATATTTCAGGGATATTTAAATTTTTTTTATCTTTTGACTATTTTTATTTTATTTATTCCTTTCTATTTATTTATTTTTGTGTCTCGTGTATGTCTCCAATATTTTTTATCTTCGTTATCTTTGTCGAAAATTTTCATCGCTCACGATTTTTTGAGCTTTGATACGAAGAATCGTGGAAAAAATTAAGCTTGAGGAATTAATTTAAGTTAATTATAGCTCTCTAGATAAATGAGATAAAAAAACTGGTGATAAGAAAAAATCGATTGAAAAATTTGGGTTTGAGCAATTGGATTTGGATCTGTGTCCAAAGTCGTTATTGATTAAAAATTTGCTCAATTTTTTTATCTTTTCGTCTCGTCTCTGTGTCTTCTCAGTTTTTATGTTGGGTTCGTCTGTCTCTCTTCTGAATTGTCACCTCTCGGTTCTTGATTTTTTTTTGAGTTCATAGTTTATTACAAATAGGAGCGACTTTATAATTGTGATTATTATTTTTGAAACAAAGAAAGTTCGTGAAAATTAGTCTTGAGCAAAATTAATATAGTTCTGAAAATAAACGATGACACGGTAAAAAATCGGTCGGTGATAAGAAAAAAAAATCGATTCGATTAATGGATTTTGGATTTGTCTCGAGTGTTGTCAATAAACTCATTACGACTCTCGAGATCGCTAAAAATATCTGAAATCGTCACGAGAAGGATTCCAACGTCATCGAGACGAGAAAGATCTCGTAAAATATTTTTGCGCAATAGAATCGAAGGAATTTCAAAAAGCGATTAAGAGTGAAGAATTTTAGAATTGTTTGCTCTCGAATTCATGAAAATTCGATGATACTTTGTAAAATTTCACGAAATATGGAATTCAAAATTTATTTAAATGCCATCGCTGTTATCATTTCTTTATGAATATTTAAACTGATTTATATCAAATATGAATAATTTTACAAATATTCCAGAAATTTTCCTTATGCCTTACTAATCTTACACTTTTTCACATTCTTCAAAAAATTAAATTTTCAAAAATGGTAAAAAAGTAATGCTCACTAATTAACATACGTAACCAAAAAACTGATATAAGTAAAACTTTTCGAATGAGGCTGTCAACCTCAAATAATAAATACTTTTTTCAACTTTTTTTAAAAATTTTTTAAAAATTTTCTTTTGAATTCTCATCTCCATAATCCGTAAAATTTGTCATTAATTTCTCACTAAAAACTATAAATCATCCACAATAAGTTCCAAACAAAAAATTACCATCAAAAAACACTTTCGAACAAAAAATAGCCATTAAAAAAAAAACTTTATCAGTGTACGTCGAATTCATATCGGAAGGCGCGCGTGGCCGCGTCACTCTTCGATTCCATCTACGTGGTGTGAGCTTCTCACGTCAGAGCAATAAACGTTCCGTCCACACGAGAAGTGTCAGCTTCGTCTTCTCCCCTTTCCATTCTAATCGCTACGTGGAGGTCCGTTTTCTCTTTTCTCCTCTATTTTTTCCTCTCCTCATCGCGAGAGAGCGCGAAGAGAAAAAAGAAATGGGAAAAAAAATCAAGAGGGAGCTCTTCGAATGATTCGATGACGCACGAAAGCGCGTGTGCGCCGCGATATTTTCTTTTTTCCCGATGCGCACACACGACGTCGTTATCAATCGGATTCGTATAGAGGGGAAATGGGAGCGAGCCGGCGAATCGTCGTTACACAATTTGCTCGAAAAAACATCAGGTGATCTTTCTATACGATAATACGATATTGCAAACAGTGCGCTATTATCGTTAACTCTTACGCTTACGATTTTTACTTCCAAGCTCGTTTCATTGTGTGTACGATGCTCGTCACTTTGTCATGGAAAAATTAAGTATACGTAATTTTCTTGCTTACGATTGTATGCAATGATGTTTTGTTTTGAATGAAATAATGTCGTAAGTCTTTTTTTTTATTTACTATCGGATATCAAATATTTATCCATATTGGAGCCATTGAGTGATTGGAAAATTTGCAAGAAATTTACTTACTCAAATATCCTACGAAATTCTTCTTCCGTGTCAATCCACCTGAAAATAAAAATAAGATAAAATATATTTTGAAGAAAAAAATGTTTATTTCCAAGCTCGTTTCATTGTGTGTATACGATGCTCGTCACTTTGTCATGGAAAAATTAAGTATACGTAATTTTCTTGCTTACGATTGTATGCAATGATCGTAATTTTATCACAGATTCGCGCATGTAATTTTTGTTTTGAATGAAATAATGTCGCAAAAGTCTTTTTGATTTTTTTTTATTTACTATCGGATATCAAATATTTATCCATATTCGAACCATTGAGTGATTGGAAAATTTGCAAGAAATGTACTTACTCAAATATCCTACGAAATCCTTTTTCTGTGTCAATACACCTGAAAATAAAAATAAGATAAAATATTTTGAAGAAAAAGGTTGACTCGTTGGAATTCCATCTTTTCAGAATTCGTCGCTACTTGAAAAATATTTTTCATCCTTTTATCAGAATTCTCACGATTCCACGTGCAAAATATTTTTCATTTTCCTTCTCCGGTTCACATGAGCATTACGCAATTTCGTCGAAGAGCATTGATAAAAATATCGTACCTGGGCGAAAAGTTGCTCGGCATGAAAGAAAATGTGTTTGAAAAACTCGAAGGACCGATCTAAGAGGATTTCATTTCTTTTTTCTTCGTTTTTTTTTTGAAGACTCGTAAGTAGATTACGCTCGTCGGAAAAGTACCGAAGAATCTATTCATGCATACATTCATGCATCGAATTTTTTTCTGGACACGCACGTCGCACGTTTGTTCTTAAATAAAATAAAAGAAAAAAGGATTTCGTTTTACTTTTTTTTCGAGTACTTTCCGTTCGATTTTTTCTTCTCGTATTTGTTTTGGATAGTTTCGAGAAAAAAGCTCGCAGTTTCAATAGCCGGACGTAAGAGAAAAAGAGCGAACGGGATAAAGTCCTGTGCAAATAAAAATAAGAAGAACGACGGGAATAAAAGAACTCGCGGGTCTACGGAGAGCGAATGTTCGGAAATTTGTCGAACGTTCTCTTTTTGATGGTCTCTTCGTTCTCTCCGATCGCTCGTTCCTTACCTTTCTTTATTTTCGTTTCCTTCAAACTTCTTCAGATCCCAATTTTTCCAGCGCTTAATGAACTCTGATCGAAAGATAAAAATGAAAAGTTATGAAATTTTTTTTTGTCTAGTTCATGATGTTGGATTGTGAGGAAAATAATTCGGAATATTTTTTTCAGTGCTGATATTTTATTTTATTTTTCTTATTTATAAAATTTGTGCTGTAAAATTGAAATTTTTTAAATTTTTTGGGAAGTTTTTTTTTCTTGATGAAAAATTCGATCGCGAAGTTTCAAAAACTGCGCCAGATATTATTTCCGGGAAAATTTCCCATTTGGCTTTCCGCCGTCGCTCCCGCAGAGAAACACGTGAAAAATGAGGAAAAAAGCTCCGCAAGATTCTTTGGACGCGCGAGCGTTCAATCGCGAAACTTCAGGCCTCGCTTTTTCCCCGTTCGCCTCATTCGAGTTTACTATACTCGTAACCACGTCCCGCGACGTGTATGGAAATCGCGATGCCATTTTTCCACTTTATTCTATTTTGTAAATTCCGCTTCGATATATCGATTACACGACGAAAAGTCGGAAATTCCGGCTAAAACGATTTCCCGTGCAGTTTTTCAAAACATCTTCAGTGCAGAATTTTTCAACTTCCGGATAAAGAATTGAACATTTTTCAGCTTGGATTCAAACGTCACTACGAAAATTTCAGCCCGAATTAAAAAAGTTTTTGAATAAAAAAAATTAATTAAAATTAAAAATTTAAAAGAAAAATCCAATTTCTCATCAACAAATCATTCAGCAATTAAATTCTCAAATTGACGATTGAAATGTCAAATTTCTTTTTGCCAATCAACTTTTTTTTCCTCTCGGTCATCATTCGTTCGACAAAATTTTCTCATCGAGCTCCAGAGAATTTTCTCCTCAGAGGCGACAATCGGTTTCCCGGTCTTTGGATCCCAGATCGGGCGGGAAAACGAAACTCGTAAAGTTTTACGATTTTTCATGAGAGCGCTGGATCCGGATGCCACGTCGGCGTAAAATCGCATCCAGGAGGGTAAAAAAAAATCGAGACGCGAATTCCGTGTGCGTCTTAAAAGAGAAAATGCTCTCGTTTCCTCTTTTCGAAAGAATTAAAGATCGGCCCTTTGGAAAGCTCCGCAGAAGCATCGAGGACATTATTCCCTTATCGCGCGTTGTATCGCCTCTGCTCGGTGACGCGTTGCCAATATTCCTTCCACAAATTGAACCCAACCGCGCAAAACGGTGTCGTAAATTCGAGAAAAATGGGAACTCGACGTTTTGACGTCTCGATCGAGAAAAATAAGTTTTATTCCTTTCTTTCTTTCAATTTACTTCAAATTTCGCAATGTGTACAAAATATATTTTCAACAAAAAGTGGATGAACTCGATTGTTAGATTTTCTTATCAAACATTCAACTTTACATAAATATTAATTTATAAGAATAAAAATTAATAGAAAAATTTTTAAATTTAACAAATAAAATTTGGTCAAAATTTTCAATATTTCAAAATTTGATAAAATTTAATATCAAATAGTCTTTTTTTGCTAAGAACATTATATTTGGTGATCTAAAATCACGTTTAAACAAAAATTGAAGCTAATACTCAATTAACATAGCAGATCCGAGAAGAACATTTTCTTTGGTAATGAAACACATTTAAGCAAAAATTAAAATAAATCATTAATTAATTACTTGAAATAAGACATCAAAGCCCTATATAATTTATAACAATAAAAATTAATAAAAAAATTGTAAAAATTTAACAACGATGCATTTGCAATTTTTCTGTCAATTTCAAATCAGAGAGAATCGATGTCATTTTATTTATTTTTAAATTATTTTCTAGACTTTATGGAGTCACCGTCTTGATCGTATTTCTCGATTGGACCATCCTCATCAACTGACCACAAAGATTTTCCTTCCTGACACATACTTACCGATCTGTTCGTAGATAAACGCTCATTGTGGATTATCTTATCACTGGGAATAAGTTTTTCCTCATATCCGATTCATTTGAGATCTCTTCGGATATGCTCCGGATAACAAACGCTGTATCTCCGGCCCGGACATAGCCTTTCCCTCACCTAGAATGACGTCGTCGACCACATTATAATTAAACGTCAGAAATCTTTTCCCTTTTTCTCTCTTTTTTTGTATTTATAAAAAAAAATCTACTGAAACATTTTTCTGAATACGATTTATCAGTGAAAATAACGAAATTTAATTGTTAGAACAATAAATAATATAAAAATTGTCGATGAAATATTAGAAACCCATCGAGTAGCATTTTAAATATCGCAATAAAAAATTTCGACTGTCTAACAGAAAAAAAAATTACTAAATTTGAACAATTCAGTACATATAGAAAAGTCACTTTTGTCAGGGATTGTACCTCTCCAGTTCATTCTTAAAGTTTGTGGCGTGATATTTTTTATCAATATTTCCTCAATCATGCCTAAGATCGAAAAAATTGTTGACTCATACTTTTCTCGTAAATTGACTTCTTTAATGTTGGCATGAAAAAAAAAATTATGTACATATTTTGTATTTCTATTTTCCTCGTTTTGTCTCTCTGTATATCTTAACCACGTAATCCTGCCAGCGAAGCTTTTGCCTGCTGTTGCGTCAGATGTCTCAACATCGCGCGATTCATCCACCGTACACGATATCCTCAGCACATGACGTTTATCCATCTCTCCCAGAATTAGAATTACAAGATTTTGCACCTTTCTGATAAAGCTCTGGGAAGAGATGAATAATTGTGAGAATTATGGTATTAAAAGATACACTAAACATAGAAAGTTTTAATCGTTAAAAAAAAAAAAAATTTTTAATTTAAAATCAATGAGAAATTTAATCTAAAAAATAACGAATAAATCTGATTTTTTAAAACCTTTTCAAGAATTTATATCAATTTTGTTAAAAATTCCATCGTAAGAGGATTGGAATTTTATATTTCAATTTAACTCGCACCTTATTAAATTTACATAAAATTTACACAAAAAATTTTATTTTAATATATTCAATGAAATATTATCGTACCTTTGATCTATAATTTCAATCGCAAAAAGTGAATTTTTTTTCTTCCATTCTCGGCGTGAAATAGAAAAAAAAATGTACAAATTGGAGAAATTTAACTTTCATCGGTATTCCAATGTTATTCAAATGACGATAGCAATTACGAGGTAGAACCGCACGAATTTGTAGGCTCTGTACGCATCATTCATAGTCAAATGAATGGCAGAGCATTTCCAGTGGCTTTTGGAGGGTTCCTCGTCATTAATTGTACAACATATATGTCTATACGAGTGGAGACTCGTATATGGTCATTCGAGCGTTTATTCGAGTTAAAACGTAAGGAAGCTGTAGAGAAAACCAGAGAGGAAGAGAGAAGATATCCGAAAAGTTAGCACAAATTTCCCAACCGATAAACGAGACCCTTTTACACGCTCGATAAAACGGGACAAAACTTTTTCTCTCTCTCGCTCTCACTTTAAATTTATCCTTTCTGTCTTTATTTTCTTTCCTCTCTCGGTCTTTCCGTTCTTTCTCTCTCTCTCTCTCGCTCATTATTTGCTGTGTAGTTTTCAAGGGTGACAGGACGAGAGAAAGGGAGAAATCGAGAGCTGGGACGTGTACTACGTATAGCTCTGAAGAGGAAACCCGTCGACTCCAATTTATCGACGCGTTCTAATGGCTTGGCTCTCGCGTCGTACCCTCACCACGAATATAATTGGTTCCACCGATGTATCAAACATGAGAAAATTCAAGTTTTGTGCAGTCGTAAATTTGCGCGAAATGTCGATTAAAATTAAAAGGCGATCAATCCTTTGATTGAAATGGGGCCGTAAATTATTTTTATCTAAGAATTTGAGAATAGAAAATTTTTAAGTACTAAATGTTTCGCAAAATTTTATTAATTTTATAATAATTAAAATTTTTTATTACGCAATTTTTTATTATTTTTATAATTGATTGTGTATAATAAATTTTTATTGGTATTGTTGTTGCTCAATGTGAAATAATTTATAAACAAATCCCCTTATTATTTATTTTATTTATATAATTGTATTCAGTGAAAAATATTTTTTGTATGGAAAATATAAAAATTTCAAAATTTCTTGTATTTCGTATTTTTTATAGTGAGCGATCGATTCTTCCAATTGGAACATATTGAGAAGAATCTTCGATGCACGAAAGATCTTGTGTTCATCCCTTATTCGCGAGAATTCAGGGAATCCTTGACATTTGCACGAAACGAAAAAAGCGAAAGATGCGCTCCTTGAGAAATTTTTTACCATATATCCCCTGAACCAGTCAGAGAAAAATTGGACACGTAGTTTATCATGTACATTACTATATTCATATATATAAAGAAATATAAAGGATATGTGCAGCATATTTTGTGTATAGTCAATACGAAGAAGAAATTGGTCAATCCTCCTCGACCCACTGAAAGTTTTCCTTTTTCTCTTTTTATTTCTCCCAAAAACTCTCATTTTTAAGAATTTTTCCTATTTTTATTATATCTTCATTTTTATTATATTTTATATTTGTATTTTTCGTAATTTTTATGTAACTTATCAGTATTTTGATTTATCACCATTGTAAGATTTTTTATTTTAAATTTTATTGTTTTTTCTTGACTAAGTGCTCAATTTTCATTAATTTTAATTTTTGATGTCGTGTTTATAATTTTTTAAATTTATTTATTATTTTGTTTGTTATTATGTCAAGTGATATTTTTTTAAATATTTCAATTTTCTTCTCGAATATACTTACACATTTTTTCTTTTAGTACTTTTTGCTTCGATCCATCCTCCCAGATGACTAAGATCCTAGATGGATGTTCGTCCTTTCCTCTGTGTTATGCGAATACGCGCAATCCCCTCGAATATATCCCGTGTACCGTTTCCGAGGCTTTCGATGCTTCTTCTACCGTGCGTCATCGGGCGTCTCGACGTCGTCGGACGTCCTGGCGCCTCTCGCTCGTCCTGATCCCATTTTTTTCCCCTCCAGCAACGTCCTTGACTATCCGGTTTCTTTACCCACCCACTCACCCGTTTCAGCCCTCCTTCGAACATCCCACGTGGAAATAAACCCCATTTCCTCGTATATTTGCGTATTCGTCGCATATTCTCGGCGCCTCGCTCAAGGACGAATACAAAATCTTTTGCAAATCAATGGAATTCGTACAGATTCACAAAATATACCAAGAACACAATATAAAATACAAGAAATAATATTTTCCATTAATTTAAGGATGTAGGGGAAGAGGAGGCAAAATTTTGGTCAAAATGGTCCGGGAAAAATGTTAGAATTCTTAGTGTACTGAACTGGTTTTACTTTTTTTTAGTTTTTGGTCTAGAATTTGACCTTACGTTGCTTTGTTCATTGACAATAAAAAATTAATAATGTGGGGCAAAATGGCCCCCCTAAAAAACAATATGTTTTTCACTTATTTTTTTTATTTTTTATTACGTATTTGGTACAAAAGAGAGTTGATAGTGAAAATTTGAACGTTATCACTACTCAATTTAAAGTTTTTTGTTAAATTACTATTTACTGAATTCGAAATAATTGAATTTTCGCGCCAAAGCATTTAGTTTTATAAATAGATGGCGCAGGCTTATTCTGATAAATTGTTGCAATAATTAATTATTCAATAACTTACTCTTGTATATTTGGATAATTTTCGTTTCTGTGAAAGAAATTGTTTTAAAAAAAAATGTAATAATTTTAAGGGTCAATTTTGTCCCCAAAAATTTATGGATATTGAAATTTTTAGGGGGGCCATTTTGCCCCCCCTCCCTACTGGAGATAACTCGAAACGAATTCTGAACATTACAGCAATTTTTCTTACAACCCATAATTTATGAAGATTACAGAAAAATGAATAATTCAATTTAATTTTTTTCTTTTGACCTTTCAGGATAACATTGCTCCAGGTTTTCTAAATTTGAGAGAAAATTTTTCGTCCTGGGATGTTGCTTATATGAAAACTGGAGGAAAGGTTTATCATACGCACACATTCGACGCATAGATTTGCATTGATTTAAATGTCAAAGATGCTAGGTAGATGCCACGCTGACCGATAATCGAGTGCACACGGTTTCTCCTGCACTGTGAATTCCAGTCCTCGTCCCCTTATACCCAGAGGTTCCTGAATAGAACCTCGTTAAAGACCAACTTCCTCGTTCCATGCGCCGAAGCTCATCCACCTTTTCAGACGAAATTGTATAATTTTACAAATCTCATTTTCAATTCTGAATTCAACCCTTATTGATTATTTTTCGTTTTATTATTCCGATATTACTTTATTATTATTACATCATGAATATTTTATTTATATTTTTTGTGAGAGATTGTCTTTTATTTTCGAAGCAGAAAAAAAATTATTTCATGGAGTCCTCTCGATCCGTCAGGGGAAAGGAAATCCGAAGGGAAATCAGAAATAAATTTGTCGTTGTTTTTATAATTAGGTCAATTGTTTTTTTTTTGTGATTATTAGCTGTTATCCGCGACTCCGTTCCCACTGTACTGAAATTGCATTTCGTATTTTTTACTCGACACTTTCTTTAATTCTTCTCAACTCCAATTCACCAATTAGCTCAGTTTTTTAAAATCTGTACCAGAATCCAGAATAAGCCAACTATCGAATTTTTTTATCGATTTGATTCGAACACGTGGAACCGGGTCAATTATTCAGATAGGTTCAAGTTTTAATTTTTTATACCAGAATACACGTGGTATTTTTAGATTCAAATGAATCGCGATTACCGGAGCTCAGTCGCGATAGCGTAATGCAAAAATAAAAAATGAAAATTCAGTCAATTAATTGAAAAAAATACAGAAAATGAATGAAACGAGAATTTTTTTTTTTTAAGTCAAATACAAATATCAAAGCTTTTTCATAACTTTTGTTTAATCTTCAAAAGGTAAATGATGTTGTTTGCATCATTAGGAGGAACCATAATTGCGTTTCCACATTGAAGAGTATTTTTGTAAGCCAGGAGAAAATATCTTTCATCTCTAATGACTCTAATTACGGACTAATTGTGTTTGCATTTTGGCCACATGTCGTTAACGGAGTTTGAAAAATGTATTCTTTATTAGCATGCTCGTGGAAAAAAAATGAGAAAAAAACCGGTCTCGACGTAGCACGATAAATTTCTGTTTTTTTTTTTCATTACGAAAAAGCTCCTTGAAAATTTTTATTTCATAGCGTAGGTAGCAATTTGCTCATTTGTTGAATTGACCTCCATGTTCAATAGCAATGCGAAATTTCGACCCGGAAGCCTTGACACGTAGTTTCATTAAGCGTTTGAGAATTAATTGGGACTTGAAAATTTTGTGGACGTGACGTCACTTCTGACACGTGCCACTGATTTTGTAATTTCTCTTTATCGTTTTGGTCAGACTGGTTTATTGGCACAGAACGATTTCGCTGAATTGGTTTTTTTACGAATGAATTCTTTGAGTTTCATAGATAAATTGATCGGAAAAAGAAATTTCAATGTACACATTGAATCGTCAATTTTTATCGAGGAACATTTTTGATAGATAAAAAATATTCTTGGCATGATTTATACAATATTTTCATAAATAAATTCTTAATTGTGTTAAATTTACAAAATTAAAATTAATTAATTAATTAAAATTTAAAAAAATAATTAATAGTATTTTTCAAAAAGAACGAAATCTTTTGAAAATAATTAAATCTTAATCACGAGGTGAAAAAAAATGTTTGAAGTCGAAAAGAAAAGCTTAACGACAGTTCCTGAAAAACGAGGTCGGTTTTAATGAAACTCGATGGTAGCAGTTTAACTATTTAATTAATTCATCACACCGAATTTTGCGCCTGGCCAGTTACAAGCTCGTGCGCGGTGCGCGTTATAATGGACGACTTAGTGCAGAGCCTGCATGCGAGTTTATTACGCTGGACATTTATTTGATCCCTACCAGTAGGATTTGCGAAATAAAATTGGTGAGCTTTTCGTGATCGTCCAACGACGAGAGGAGTCGTCGAAAATAGAAAAAGGTTAGAGACGATGAGAGGAAAAAATGGATACGAAGGGACAGAGAGAAATAAAATAAAATAAAATAATAGAGTTTAAGGTTTTTTGCGAGACTCCCTTGAGGATTTTATCGCTGGGCTTTCAGGACGAAAAAGTATGAAAACCGAGAGAGAAAGAAACGAATTTACCAAAGCTCATGTAACTGCACTATTTTCTATTTGCTACGAGATCGTGTATGAATTTTTCGTGTATAAAACTGAATTTTTGAACGTATCTGATCGCTAAAGGGTCAGCGAGATTTGTTTTTTATTTTTTGGTAAAATTGGAGTACGATATGAAGAGATTATTGTAGTTCATAAAAATAATGAAAAAATTCTAAAAATTTATTTTTTAATCAATTTGGAATATTGATATGAAAGGATTATTAGATATAATTATTAAAAAAAGTTAAAAATTGCTTTTAAATAATTCTCGATTCGAACATCGAAAAATTTGGAAAGATTTTTTCATTTCTATAAATTTTTAACTAATTTCTTCATAATTATATTTTAGACTTTACAGTTATATCTGCATTTACTTATTATCTTGCAATTCAATGGTGCATTATTATCTTTTTAGTGAAATTACAGACAACAGTTGCGACAGAGTTTATAAATTGCGTAGGTGAACTCGCAGATATATTTTTCGTGGAATTATTGGCCTTGAAGCTCAAGCGCAAGAACTAATTCACCACGAGTAAAAGCTTCACTCTCGATGGAAAGTTTTATCCTCCTTAAAAGAGACGTAGCCTTCGAAGAAAATTATAGAGGAGCTGCAATCGATATGACTGTTTCGCTACTTCGAGCTTTCGAGTATCCCCTTACTCAATTTACTGATAAAAATGTTCACGTAAATATTCAACTAACAATATCCACATTTTCTGGGAAGAACGTCATATTGCATCCATCTTATATCCTTCAAAAAATGATATAAAAGAAGCAATTTCATAAAAATATTAACAAAATTTATTGTTTGAAATTTTTTTTGTAAAATTATCGACATAATTGAAAATTGAAAATAAAAATAATAAAATTAACAAAATTTTTGTTTAAATGTTTGTTTTGTTTAAATTTTAGATCACAAAATATAATGTTCTTAGCGAAGAAAAGACTATTTGATATTAAATTTTATCAAATTTTGAAATATTGAAAATTTTGACGAAATTTTTGGGGTGCCCCATTTTGCCCCCCCCCCCCCCCTTCACTATTTATGTTAATTTTATGTGCGAAAATTTCGACGTTGATTCGTATTGTTTTGCAAATTTTTGCTAAATTTGTCGAAATCCCCGCGAATTTGTACACAAGTTGTCAAAACGTTTTATCGCCGAGGGGTCTGAGTTCGAGCCATTCAAAGAAAGTCGTGAAAGCGCGGATAGCCAAGCGGAGAGCGTAGTTGTTCGAAAAGCACGCGTTCAAGGTCCCCGAATAATGTAATCACTCGAAATTTCGAACTTCCATTTCTACGGTTCTTTCCTGGTTGGTTTCTCGTCTGTTTTCCGGTTGTAAAGCGAGAGCGTCGACTCTTCTCTTTACCCAACGTTATCGTACCCGGGACGCGAGCTTTTAAATAAATTCTCCTTAATAATGGCTTTTCGCTATTGTATAAAAGAACTTTTCGTATTTTCCCAGTTTGGATATACTACGAGACCGCCCAACTTTCCTGACAATTATAAAACCAGCGCCCTTTCCACTTTTTCAACAAGCTAACGAACCTTATCCGAGACCCTTAAACAGCTTTATCAGTCCGATGTTGAGCTTCTATACACAGCTTTTGCACACTTTAATGCCGTCTAACAATGAATTTCGTAGCCTTCGAGCTATCGCGAAATATCTACGGTCATATTCCTGCGGGGAGTTATTATTTTTAACAATCGAAAGAAATGAGACCCCTTCGATAGCAATACTATCAAAAAAATAAAGAGATTTTTTTTTAATAGTATCAGAGTTAGAGAAAAAGAAGAAAATAATTATGTAATAATTTTCGTAATGTTTTTCACAGTGAATGAGAATTCAAATATTTCTGGCTGTCAACAAAAAGTTCGATGACGTGATAAAATTATGGAAGTACTTTTTGAGTTTTAGAGATTAACGTAAGAGTAGAACGTAAATGAATTATACAAGTAGCTATGAGTAATTAAATTGTTCATAAATATTCATGAAATATACAAATTTTCAAATATTTGACTGAAACTGACCTCTCAAGTGTTATTTTAACATACATCAAATTAACATGACTCTGCTATCAAATTTTCAATTTCTAATTTAGCAATTTTAAAATTTTTCAAGATTTGTTTAAAGATAAAATTAGAAAATTTAAAAATAAAAAAATAAGGCAAGTTTGAAACGAGGTCAGGAAATAAATTGTTAGCTGTAATAATGAAGAAAGGGATTCGCCAAAAGTGCAAATCATTAAATGTACGATTGTAGACTGAGAAAAGGGGTTTCGAGAGCTTTGGTCTGGCGATAGCCCGGTTATCTTTCTCGTGCTCGGGGCATCCTTCACTTCATTTCCGACGAGGCATGGCCAGAGGCAAGTTTTCGGGCAAGCTCGAGTCCGTATCTCGCTTCCCCTTTCGAGGGCCAAGATCGAGTTTGTCGAAGCGCGCCTACGGTGGATAAATTATCCTTGTACCAAGCTCCGAGTTTCCTTCCTTGCGTTTCCTCAAGAGAGACAGCTAAGATATTGTACAATAGTTCTTCATCCCTATGATGAAAGCTTCGTCGAAAATTTCATCTTGTCTCTAATTTTATGAGCTACGTAATAACCTCCGAAAATAATAAATTCATTCGCCTGGAATTCGAGGACGCTCGAGATAATAACAATCCTTAGAACTAATAAAAATCTCATGAAATTTCAACAAAAACATTTTTGAAAAAATATTTTTGAAAAGTTCAAAAATGTCACGTATGCGAAAAATTTTTTCAAAAACAATTTGGTCAATAAAAATTCGGTGCGTTTCGTTTTTATATAATTATTTATTTCATTTTTATTTACGCTGACTGACTCATCTAGAAGCATAATATGAAACACTTTCGAGTTCGAGCTCGTCTAACTTCAAGTTTATTCTCTTTCTCGTTTCTCTCTCGCTCGCATTCGACCACTAATTGGCACACACTCACACTCGCACCGTCTATATTTATTTTTTATATATATGTGTACATACATATATATAATATATATATATATTTATATCTCATTCGGTCAATGTTACCCTTTCGCTTTGAACAAAATGTTTCATTTGTGAAAGAGAGAAGTTTAATCGACTTTTCTCTCTTTTTTTCTTCTTCTCTTCATTTTTTACGAATCTTAATATCTGAAAAGTTCTAAGGTAACACGGAATTACGATGCACCGGCCGAATTCGTCGGAAAAAATTCGCATAAGAAAATACAAACGGAAGATATTTTTTATCGACCATTCTTGCATTTTTTTTTCAATTCTTTTCTTTTTTTCATTTTCTTCTCTTTTTTTTCTCACATCTCACTCGTCTCGCACTAATTTCATTCTTCCCTCACTGTAACATTTTTCTCCTCCCATCTTAACATTTTTTTCTCGCAAATACGAAAGACCAGCGTATAATTTATTTCTCTTTTTTTTATCTCTTTTTCTTCTCTTGGTTTCGTATCGAGACCGTTTTCGTCTAAAACTACGTATCCGAAATTGTCCTTTCGCCCCATCGACGCGCGCTTAGTAAAATATAATAATTAGATTTTGTTTTCTTTCTTCGTTAGAATAAAATATTTTTTTTTAATTCGCTTCTTTTTTGTTAATTTTCTTTCTTTTTTGTCGTTTTTTTTCTTCTTCATTTCTCATCTTTGTTTCATTTTTCCTGGTTCCTTTCGCACTCTTTGACCAGCTTTCGATTAATTTTTTTTTTCATCTCATCGCGATCTCGTTTTCCAGCCAAACCAGAATTTACAAAAAGCGTGAAACATACTTTGCAACACTTCTCGCGATCTTACCCTAAACTACATTGTATACATAAGTCGCTCGCGTTTTTTTTCCATCTCATTCAAATTTTTCCCAACGAGGACAATTTTTCGGATCTCAATTTCGATCTGGGGCGTTTCTTATTCCTCCTTCAAACTCGTTTCTCCTCATTTTCTCAATCTGGACTAGTACAAAGGCTATTTTATTGTGCTTTTTGTCTCACCTTATTTTTTTCCTCAAATCTTATTCCAAAATTCTTAATATCGATGGGGAAGTTCCAATTTTTTTCATTTGTCTTCGATTTTCCTGTTTGCTCTCACAATCCACATTCTTCTCCTCTTCTGTTCTTTTCCTCATCGAATTTTAACTCGATTCTCTGCGCAACATTCGAATCAATTTCCAAGAATCAAGACTTCAGCCTCTTGTGAAAGAAACATCGAATGAACTCGTTTTCTATTTACAAACTCTCATCCACAACTTTAATAATAATAATAAATTTAATAATAGCAATAATAATCGTAATAATAATAATATTAATAATAGCAATATAAAAGAAATTCTATCATAATGTTTTTTCTCTTAAAAAGAAAACAATATCTCCATAAAAATTCTTCTGTCGTCAAATCTCAATAAAAGGAAAACGTCTCACGAATCAACAATCATAACTGAGAATTAAGCGATGATAACGGATGATCGAAATTCTTTTTCCTCTTTCTCTCTTGTTCGTTCTACTTCGCTTCGATAGAGTCGAAGCCATCGATTTTTTCTTCGATTTTGATCTAAGTAGTTATAGTTATATTCTGGTTTTATATACAAAAATCTACAAGCGAATATGTTTCGTCGAGGTCCAAATATTTGTGTGGCGCTTCAAGAAAGCGACTAAGAGGAATTTTTGTGTTCTTTTTTTTTACTCGTCGTTTAGTTTTTTTAAGAGGGTTTTTTTTCGTTTTCATTCCTCGTTCTTCTATTTCTTCTGTAATTTTTACTCCCTCTACAAAAAGCCTTAAAGTGACTCCACCATAGTGCACCTTTATGGAAAAATACTATTTATGTGTAATTCTACTATTAACTACATTTACTTATTTATATATATTTATATATACTTTTAGTGATTGAATCGATTTTCACATTTGTATTTTTTCTTTCTCTCGTATGTTCCTCGTCCACTTCGTCAAAATCAACTTTTCCCAGTTATTCGTCCACCGGCTCGATTGAGAAAATTTCTGATTGAAAAATAAAATAATTATTATATTTACACGAGGAACGGTCTTAGCCTCAAGATACAGAATCTCCTTCTAATTTCTTAAAGTTCTGGTTTTTTCAACTGTTTAGTTATTTTTGAATGCTGTACGAAAGTGAAAATTCAGGATCGAACTTTTGGTTAAATAGTAAACAAATATCCTCTCGAAATAATCGTTCTTCTCATTCTTGTGTGAGTCTTTTCTCATTCTCTTCTCTTCTCAATTTGTTCTCTTATCGTTAACTTTAGGTAATTACACTCAAAAAGTTTTTAGTAAAAAAAAAGTAAATTTTTCTTATCCTTCTAATTTTGTTTCATGTTTTCCTTCCCTGATTCCTTTCACATCTTTCCTCTTCGACAGTTATCAACAATTTAACGAAAGTGAGAATTTTCCCAAAGATCGAACTTTTGGTAAAGCGAAAAATCATTCCTCTTTAATTTTCATTGAATTCTGGATTTCTCACTCAGCATTCGTAAAAAATCGATCACTCATCTCACCGGACGACAATTATTGTTTTTCTCAGTTTGTACTAACTTGTACTTGAACCTGCTAAATTCGCATACATACAATTATTTATAAAGAGACAGAGAGAGAGAAAGAGAGAAAGAGACAGATAGAGAAAAGTTTATCGTATTCATCAATATACATATATATATATTCGTAAAAACATAAAAGTCGATAACCGCACATATCAACAAACGAACATTTTCATTTGCGTCTGAAAGTAGCGAAAAAAGCGTTTTTTTCCTAAAGCCAAAAGCTATATTGCGTACGAAGTTTCTCTTTAATTTCTGCTTCGAAATACGTATTTACAGTTCGTACTTTCGCGAAAAATAGCATGCAAAAGCAGTCGCATAGTAAGAGATATAAAAAAATGGAATTTTCTTGCTTTGAAATTGTCACTGTTCCATTTTTCTTTCACGAGAAAAAAATTCCTCCTACTTTATATCATTATATACTTTCGAAAAATGTCAGACTCGAAATCGATTGCTTTTTCATTTCGTATTTTTATGTACGAATTCTTTTGTTTGTATTTTTCTGTCGGAAAATTTCATGTTCAAAATCGATTTTTTGTCTTTTTCATTTTTTCTTGATTTTCATTTTCACATTCTTTCTCTCCATAGATTTCAATCAATGACTTTTCATCTCATTCAAATGCGTATAAAAAATTATCTTATAAAAAATGATGTTTACACTAAAATCTTGCACAGATCGTTTGCGAATTATTCGCAAGAACTTATCAAGCGTTTGAACTAAATTCTCGTTTTCTCGCCGCACCGGCCACGTTTCTTAAACGTAAAGCGAAAGAGCTTTGGAAGCTCTCAAATAAGCGTCGATTCAAGATAAACGAAGAATAGCAATTAAGAGAAAACAATAACGCTTACGTAGCACCGTGTCTCTTTTTTTACATAAAAAATTCACTCCCAAATCAAAAACTCAGAATTTTTTGAGACTCTGAGCCTACAAAAATGCTCGACATATTGTTCTTCGCAAATTTTATCAAGACTTAAAATTATCATTAACATTATTATCTTCATCAGGATTTAAAATTATTATTTACACTATTTACAGAATATTCTTCTCCCAAAATTAACTCTTCCTCGAATCTGAATAATTGATATTTTTAATTCTACTCAACAATTTAATGCCACTTCTGTCGATTATTGCATCTCTGTCCATTTTCTTCGCAGAATTTTATTTTTAAGAGGTTTTCACTTGAGAAATTTTCTCGCTCGAGAAAAATTGTATCTCGTATGTTTTTTTCGTTGAACTTTTCCAGTTCATTGAGATTTTTGTCTCGAGTGAAACTGTGTTCTCTTCGTTCATTTTTTTTGTTCGTTGCAGATTTTACAACGATATTCCTCCCTCAGAAAGATTAGTATGATCGAGAAATATTTTCATCTCGAAAGAATCCTTTTGAAATCTGCTGTTTTCAGTTTTTAGCACATTTCGCTGAAGATCAATTGACAGATGTCAGCTTGATCGTCAGCTTGAGCTTTTCTCAAACAACGTCTGGCTGCATGTTGAGCATGTATGTCGTCGGGTCGTAATATCCGGCGAGATAATAAATGTCATTGTTGTCGTAAATCGTTAAGTACCGATGAGGCTCCTTGCCCAACTTTTCCGTGTAATCCGCGAGGCGAAGCACTTCACACTTGTGCGATATCGTCTGAACGTCGTTCTCGTCCATGTGCGGTGACTCGAAGAGTGCACCCTTCAAAAGTAAATTTTTATTATTGTTTTTGAAAAAGTTTAGGAATGTAAATTTTTCGCTCGACATTTTTTTCAATCAGAAAAAAGAACAGAAGAAAATAATTTTTGAAATTTTTCATTTATATATATATTATCGAATTATTTTTGAATATTTAATCGCTAATTTGATTGAAGCTCGAAAAATTACACATACGTCAAAAATATATCAAATAGAATTAACGAATAAAAAAATAAGTTCATTCATTCTTACCGGATACTTGAGATTCGTTGGGCATCCGACAGTCTCTTCAGGATGATAAAACCATTTCACCTTGACCACCATATTGGAGCTCGAAGTTTCCCACATTGATTCGATTCTACCGATGTAGGGTCTATCGGGCCGGCCTGTCGATAGAAAAACTGCGCTGTCACCAATCTGGATCGTCTCGTTTCCTCTTTTTATGGCTCGGAAAAATTGTTTCTTCGCTCGTCCCTTGGCTCCTGGCCTTCTGTATCCTTTCCCAGCCCAGCCCCATAATTGTCTCGCTGGCAAAAACGCTGCCATCTTGCTTCGACTCTCCACCGACTCTTGACGTTCCCTGGTTTTTCCTTTTTTCTCAGCTTTCTTCGGTTTTTCCACTTTTTCCTCAATCGGGTCGACCACAGGCTCATCAAGACGTTCCTCCTCTTCCTGAGATTCTAGGATTTCTTCATTTTGTTCCTGCTTTTCGATGCTTGGAATATTTTCGCTATTATGATCCGGAGATGGCGATTCTTCCTCACTTTTGTGACCACTGCAACTTTCTCCACCACTAAAAAAATAATTTAAACGTTCAATAATTTATTTTATTCCAGATCTCTCTCTCTCTTTCATTTTATATCGAATTACTCAAAATGGGAATGTAATTTGTTAAAAATTAAATTTTTTTCATCACCTAACGTGACTTCCTTCGCTGTAGCTGCTATGATGACTGTGTTTGTGCTTATGTTTTCGATGTTTCCTGTGCTTGTGCTTTCGATGCTCTTCGCAACATTTGTGCTTGCGATGCTTTTTCTTTCCTTCTTGAGCGTCGTTCAGTCGCTTCAGTTTATCGCGTCTCCGTTTTTTCAGTCTCTTGCGCTCCCGATGGTCACCCAGAGCGCTTTCAATCTCATCAGCTTTTCTCGAGTCCGTCGAATCAGCCGGAACTTTTTGATTACCCGAATCTCCAGTCGTTTGACAATTTCCACCTATCGAGGTTTGGACGTCGCGATTATTACCAGCTGACGACGAACGTTTTTCATCTGTCGACGTCGACGTCTGTCTTCGCCTTTTTCCAAGAGTCAGCAAAGGATTTGGATCATATTCTGTAAAACAAAAAATAATTTTATAATCTGTACATTAATAATAAATCTTTGGAAAAAATGTAAAGTTGAAGTCTCACCAACGACAGGATAATCAGGCTGGAGTAGCCGAATATCATCCAGAGCAATTCGTCCGCTGTCTCCATCGTCGAATTCCACGCTGACAAATTTTTCATCAAGCTCAGGGTCGGCTTCGGATGGCTCTACAGATGTCCCAGGGTAAAGACAACGATATTGTTGACTCCAGTAGGCGCAAAGTCTCGTACCAGGTGGCAATTCTTTCGTCGATGCAGGACAAACTTCAACGATCTGTAAAAATTAATTTTTTCAATTACAATCTCCAATTGATCAATAGAAATATTAATTTTCTTCATATCGAAGCGATTTATAATTTTTATGATTTTTAAAATAATGATTTGTTAATTCAAAAAGATTGTTTCATCAACTCACAGCGTCTCGCAAGATTTCTTCCCGTGAATGAATGTGCGGACGATTTCCTCGTTCTCCGTCCAGAGTGATCGCGTAAACATCAGGAGCCTGGACCGCGCTCAATCTTCCGGCATAAAATAATCCTCCCATGGCCGTGAGTACTCTCAGCTGATCGATCTCCAAATGGGCAGACGTCAGTTTGCACTTGGACAAAATATTTTCCGCCTTATCCGCCTTAGCAGCTTTCGCGCACTCTTTGCACTCTCTGCAATCCAAGGAAGATTTTCGTTTCTTCGACTCTTTTCTCTCTCGATCTGTGGACTTTCGCCTCGTTGGAGACGTCGACGTGGATTTTCGTTTTTTCTTCTTCTTGTCGTGACGATCTCGCTCGATCTCGGTCAAATCCTCCTCTGGCACGATTTTGCTCTCTTCTGTAGACGTTTCCTGCAATTTTATTCATTCATGATTATTTTCTCGAAAATTGATTCTCACAGTTTAAAAACATAAATTGTTATAACGTCAGCATTTGATAAAATTTCTCAAAAATTATATCAAAAAATATAAATAATAAAAATAAAATTGAAAAATTCGAATGAACAGAGTTAAGAAATGAATTATGTCAAATTTTTATGTTAATCGTGAAATTGTTTAAACTCAGTTTTTCGGTTTCTTACAGGAACTGATTCCTTCTGAACGTTTGGAACTTCCGGCGGAATATTTTCAACGGTATAATTCCATTCAGCACTGTCATCGTCTTCCCACATTTTGACTTTTGCTTCAGCCTTCAATTTCGGTTTAATTTTTGTAACTTGTCTCTCGAGTCTCGTCTCCTGGCTCAACTTCGCCTTTTCAGCGATAATCGAGCTTATTACGTTTTTACTGTGGAGTGGCGTTTGTTTCGCTGGCTTGATCTTCGATTTCACGATTTTGTGCGATTTTGAACTCTTCGTGCTCGCCATACCGGATTTGAATGGGAGCGGCGTGTAGCCGGATTTACCGATGAACTGTGATAGAAAATTTACAATTTGCAACGTTACCTGAACAATCTTCGGGTAAAGATGGCAATAGAAGAACAAAATTGAGAATTTAAGAAAAATTTGGCGACGAGACAGTTTTTAGTTGAAACAATAATGATGATGATACATGAGATGACAAAAGTTAGTAAGAAACTTTTAAAAAAGCGCTAAAATCAATTTATCGATTTTTAGAGAAGAAATCGGACCGAATTAAAAAAAATAAAAATTAATAAGCTCTCTGAGGAAGTTAAAAAAAGCATTAGATTAATATTCTTTTGATAATATCTCACCTTGCTTTGAAGATGTCGATTTTTCGACGTCATCAAATATCCAACCAGAGAGCTCTTGCTCTTTGGCTTCTTAGCGACTATCGTTTCGGTCAGATGTCGAGCACTACCCGAACTGCACATCAGTTTCCTTGGTCTCCCAACTTTTCGCTTTTTTGAGGCTGAACTCGAGCTGCCGATAGTTGGAGCAGGAGAGGAAGAAGTTTCGTAGCCAAGCTGTTTAAAAGATAATAAAAAATATTTATAAAAAGATTGAATAAACATTTTAAAATGTCGAATTTGTCATATTTTGGGACAAAGAAAAGGAAAAAATTAATACTAACCGCTGTTGAATTCTTATCCTCGCTGTCGCTGATCAATTTACTGGCAGGAAGAACCGTAATGGGCGAAGCTACCGGAGGAACCGGAATTGGAATGCTCGGAATATTATCCAGCAATTTGATGTGACTTCTGGGTTCTCCGAGTTTGACAAGATTGACATTGCATCGCGGAATCGCGAGATTAGCAACTGAAGAAATTGTCCGCGGATTCGTAATTTCAGAATTATCTTCGATCGGAGATTTCGGTGATGAAGCATTGAAATCCAAACTTCCATAATCGGAGCCCGTATAACTCTTTTTCCTCGGTCTCCCTGGACTTCTTTTTTCCTCTTTCTTCGCTGGTAATTTCGAAAGTTCTTTTTGCTTCTCTTTATACTGTTTCTGAATATCTGCCATTTTTACTCTCATGTCAAGCTCCATGGCATCCATGTTCGGCCAATCTTCATTTTGATTTTCAACCTGTTCGTTCTTCTCTTCTTTATGAGGAATCGACAATCTGAGAGAAACTCGAGACTCCAGAGCCTCGGCCTCGGAGTCTGTAAAATCGTGCTCGTAATTTCCATTCGTTCCGTTTACTTTTTCCGGAATTTCGTTGAGATTTGTCGAATCGTTATTCCTACGAGTTTTGTCAGCGTAGAGCATGTCCTCTCGAGATTTCGCGACGAATCTTCTCGCTTTTCCGTACTTGTCGATAAATCGAGGATTGCACTCGTCGCCTGAATTGTTCTCGTTCTTCCAATTCAAATCCTCGCAAATTTTCTTCGCAGTGATGTTTTCTTCATCATCGTCCATCGATCGTTTCCTCTTTCGCTCGTCGTCGGAAATTTTTCCCAGATTCAAGAGGAGTCTTCCTGCTTGGGAAATTTCTTCAGAATTTTCGATATTCTCTTTTGGCCTTTTTGGAACGCTCGCGACAACTTCCTCCATGAACCTTTGCTCGGCGAGAGCGCACAAGAGACCGAGAGGACTGTCGACTTCGTTGTTGTTGCTCTCGTTTTGCTGACTCGAAGCTTTCACAGGCTCGTCAAAATCTGAATTTCCGGGAATTAAATGCTCGTATTGGACGATACTGTTTGATAAAAGCTCGAGTCCACTCAAATCAGGATTTTGTCTTGATTTTCCATTGATTCTGGCTCTTCCGACTGGATTGTCCTGAGAATTCTTTTCCTGGGATTCTCTCGAGTCAACCTTTTCGTTCTCGCTGTTTAAAATTTTCTCGTTGTTTGACAAGAATTGGTTTGTAGAATTGATCTCAAATTTAACACGATTAAACTCGCGCTCGGAGAAATTACGATTTTCCTCGTCCTGGGTAGGAAAAACGGAAGAACCGATCAAGATTTTTTCCGTCTTGAGTTCCTCGTTGAAATTCAAATTTTCTTCGGTATTTTTGAGATTATTGTTGTTACTGTTACTGTCATTATTATTATCGTTCTTTGACCAAGTTTTCGTAGGGACTTTGATTGTCGAAATGTTTTTCGTACTTATCGATTTTTGAGAAATTGTTTTTTGAGAGACGTTGTCCGGGATTTTGGAATAATTTTCCACGTCCGGACTTTCGACGGTTGAATTCTCGAGAGAACGGAGAATCAATTTTTTCAGTCCACTCTCGAATTTTCCAGCTGAGTTTTCTTGAGTCAAATTTTGCTCAATATCGCGTTTACTTTTTGCTTCTTCGTTACTTTGAATTGAAGCGTCCTGAAGAGCTGCTGCGTTTTTCTTTAATTTCTCCACGACATTTTCAATTCCAGGATGAAATCTCTCAACCGATTGTTTTCTTTCCTGCCTCGTTATTTTTTCGGACAGAAAATTATCATTCTTCCCGAATTGCGATTCTTGAGTCTCCTCTTCTTTTTCTTTTTTTATCGAAACGAATCCTGAGGCTTCTTTCTCATCTTCGCAGTCGATGGACGGCATGTCGAAGGACTTTACAATTATTTGTGGATGCGATTCATCGTTGACTTCGTTACTCACCGAATTTGTGATCTTTGAAGTAATTCCTGTCAAATTTTCACAATTTTGATCACTTTTTTCCATAATCGAAGACACAACGTTACTCGAGGTTGAAACTTGTTCCTGTCCATTGATTCCCTTCGTTTTTTCCTTACTCTCAAAAATTTCAGAACTCTGAGAGTCCTCGACAGAAATTTCCTGGGAAATTTCTTCGTCTTCGAATTTTTTCGTTACTTCATCCTTTTTATCGTTTTCCTCAGAATTTTTCTCTTCATTTCTTTTCGCTTCCAGAGCCTTCTCCTCGTTCAGCAAGTCTTCGGAATAAAATGGTTTTCTGATCTGCTCAACAGGATCTCGCCTTCTTCCGAAAAATTCAAGATTCTCGTGGAAGCTGTCGCAATTCTCTTCAGTTATTTCGATGACTCTTGAACCGAGACGTGAAATCCTTTCACCAGGTTCCTCGTCGACGTTCAGAGACTCCTCGTCGTCTTCCTGGATTTTCTCGTCATTGATCGAGCGACAGCTCACAACGCTCTCGATCGTACGATCCACGGAATTTATCTCGTTCCTGGTGATCGTTACCGACGTCGTCGCGAATCTCGCGCAGTCCGATCCATTTATCACAGTGTTTTCCGATTTTTCGAACTTTCCAATCAAATTGCACGCGCTTTGTGCGATCATGGATTGATCGACGAGCGAATTACTCGCGAGGGGAATTATTCCGATTTTCGGTCGCTCGTGGCTCGAGGTGACGAGATCAAAACCCGTTGAATTCGTCACGACCGCTTGACAACTGGAGAATTCTTGCTTGACGTAAGAATCGCTCGGCAAGTGCTCGTCGTCGGTTTCCAAGCCGTCTGTTTGGTTCGAAGCGTCCTGAACTCCGATCGGTGTCGTTTCAGGTGGCTCGATCGCGTGGATTTGCGTCACTTCCGGCGGAGGCGTCAGACACGAGACTGGGGACGTTGCTTTCGATAGAAAAGCGTTTCGTTGCTGAAAAAAAAGAAATTTTTTATTAAAAAAATAATTCTATTGTAAATATTAGAAAAAAACATTGACAAATATTTAAAAAATTAATTTAGAATATAATTATGAATAATGAATACAAAATTATTAACAATTTCAACAAAATCATGAAAAAAAATGAAAATAATATTAAAGTTAAAAAAATGTAAAGCATAGTTATGAGAAAAACGAAATTTAAAAAAATAAAAGAAATTTTATCGATGAAATGATGGATGAGAATGAAAATCGGATTTGACGAACCTGTAACGTGCAATGCGTCGGCTCCGCTTGACTTATTTGTACGAGTGCTGGCGCGTGAGGATAATAATGAAGGGTTGTTAGAAGCGGGGCCTCCGGCACGAGAGCACTCGCCATCGATGTCACGGTCTGAAGAGTTTTACTCGATTCTGCAGACGCTGGGTGTTAAAAAAATACAATCTAAATCATGTAGAATATGCATGAAACGAAGTGATCATTTCGGAGTGCGAAAATTTTACGTTGTGTACGACAAACATTGAATTTGTTCCTAATAAAAAAAATTGCAAAATATTTAAAAATATTCTCATGTAATTTTTTAAATCAATTATATGTAACAAATCATTTTTCAAAATTGATAATATATTTAAATTATTAATATCAATAAATTGAACATTTTTGAATATTTTCAACAAAATTTCATTGCTGTTTTTTCTTATTTTTATTAATTAAAAATTATTTTCTTTGAAGTTTAAATAATTATAAAAAATTACCGATAATTGCCGTTGGGCTGCTGCTGCTGCAGTCAGCCTCGATCTTGACAATGGGTACCGTACTCTGTTGTTTTCTCTTGTTTTCCGTGAGAACGAGCCGCGCGCCTCCGATGTCGCTCAAAAGTTGGAGCGACGGTGGCTGCGGCGGGGGCGGAAGCAACAGCGGCGGTGGACCAATATTGTGACCATTGTGGCTCGGATAATTCGGCCAAACGAGAGCCTGTTGCATCTGTTCGGCTGAAATAAAAAAAGAGTTCAATAAAATTCGAAATTTATTTAAAGTGTCACCGAAAAAATCGAATATTCAAAAAATTTTTTTTATCACGAGAACAGAATTTTTATATCGATTTGAAAAAAAAAACATTCCTTAATATTTAATTAAAAATTCATTTTTCAAAATTGCAAAAAATTTCGTAATCTCATTTCGTAGATAAAAAATCGTAAAAATGGACTAAAAAATGAAAAAAAAAAAAAATTTTTAATGCGGTGACTTTCTAAGCGCAATAACTCCTCGTTTCCATCAGGAATTCCGCGCTAACTCCACGTGAAGTGCGAAACGCGTTCGACGTTTCTTCGACTTCGCGTTGGTGAACGAGTTTTTCCCAGTGAGTTTTATCGCGATCAAAAACCTGATAATCATTTGAAATTCTGATTTAGCGGATCGAAGTTATCGAGGAGACTTTCGATATTGCTGGCTTCAGATACGATTATCGGAAATGAAAATTCCCTCGTTGAGCATACGATTCGTTAATTTTCTCCCCCAAACACGTTTTCAGATTAAAAAAATTTCAATCGCTGCTCTCGTAAATTCATAATTACGCAAATGCATTCTTAAAAATAGATCGTACGAATGATTGATAATTTATTTTTAAACATGTCATTACCATATCGAATAGGTCGAGTGAATTTTTTCTATCGCGATACTGCAAGATAATTAATTATTATCAATAATATCAGCAACAGTCTCAGACAAATTAAAATAAATTAGCCATCGTAATAATGGCATTCGACATTGATAAATTTTTAACATCATTTGCAGTGTTTAAAGATTTTTAATTTTTTAAATCAATATTTAAATAAATTTTTAAATTAATATTTTAAAAAAAGGTTTGAGTTGAGTAAATCACGAGAATTTTTGTTTTTTAAACCTACCAGCAGCGTGTATGAGTAAAAGGTGTCCAGTGGTTGGATCTCTGACGAGTTGTAGACCACCTTGAAGGCCACTTTGAAGCCCGACACCCATTTGTGGAAAGCCAACGGGCTCCATGGCTGGCATAGCTGTCAAAAAGAATAAATAAGTTTTCATTGAATAAATGAAGTCTCTCTTTATTAAAAAATAATGAAACGCTCTTTACATATCATTTGAAAAAAAGAATTTTTAAATTTCAATAAAATCTATGAACCAATTATTTAATATTGTTTGTACGAATGTATTTTGTATTGAATTAATTTTAGATAAAATTTTCATGGATAAATTGAGTATTTTTATATAATAATTTATAATATTTCAGTAAATTTTCTCTCTACTTCAAAAATGTGTTACATTGTTTCACACTTTCAGAACGTTTCGGTCTCGGATAAAATAAGGTTTCCGATAACCCCGGATTCGCGATCATAAATTTATCCGCCGTTAATGATTTAATAGCGGTCGCGAGCGAATATAGTCGAAGGGTCGGTTTCGGTGAAATGTCACTCGGTCATCCAGGCGCCCTGGGATCATAAAGCGCCCGGAATATGACCGAATTAACGAGACGCGACAAAATGAATTTAACACGCGCTTTTGTGCTTTTCTCTTTTTTTTCTCTGTCTCTGCGTTTTATTCTCGATTAAGCCACGAACAAAAAAAAGGAAAAAGCAGCGAGGATTCAACGTCTCTGTGAAACATTAATAATCGGAATTCGTTTCTCGTGGGACTTGAGTATCGATCGATGAGAAGGAAAGAATTCGAATTTCGTTCTTTTTATTAATCGAGAAATTTTTTAATCAAGCTTATAAATTATTTTTTAAATGATTCGAAATACCAAAAATCAATCGTGGATCTTTTTTTCCTTAAAAATAATTATCAATTTGATTAATTTCCTATAATTGATTTGATCAATTTTTCCAACGTCTGATTTATTCCAACATCAAAAATTAATTTTTTTAAATTCCGATAAAAAAATCGAATTATCTGTCAATGAAGCTTAAAAATTCTTTTATAAATTTTATTTTAAATGATTGAAAATGCCAAAAATCAATCGTATCTCTTTTTCGCTTAAAATTAATTATCATAAACAAAAATGAATATATTTTTCAATTTCTAACCAATTTTATTAATTTCCTATAATTAATTCGATCGATTTCCGACGTCTGATTTATTCCAACATCTCAAATTTTTAAAAATTCCGATAAAAAAATCGAATTATCTGTCAAAGCGTTCCGAAATCTTCCTCCGTTCGGGAAAGCGCATATGCTGTGCGAGAAATGAAACGCGGATAATTTGGTCGGTCGTATCTCTGGAATAAATTACCTGCAGTCGGATATTGCCAGATCGTCGGTGGCCAGGAGGCAGCGGCGGTTCCGGCGGCGGTAGCGGGATTCCCCGCTCCGCCGATATTGCCGAGTCCGGAATTGAGGGTCGATCCGAGAGCGGCGTTCAGCGAGGGTGCGAGAGCGGCGCCCGAGGGAATGGCGAGATGGGACGGTCGTTCCTCCCCACTGTTACCGCAGTGCACCAGAGTCGCTCCACCCACGGTCATCGCAGTTGCTGAGCCTGTCACAGAGAGGAGTGCCAGAGAATTAAAAAAAAGGAGAAAAAAACGCTTGAATCTCTCTTGCTAAAAAAAAAATAAAATAAATATGAGAAAGGGAAAAAACGTAGAGTAACGAACGCCCACTGTTCTCTCACGGGTATGAACCTTTTGAGAATGTGTTCAACGTACAGTCCTTGCAAAAAATAAAATAAAATGTGAAATTTCATAAAATTGACTGTAGTCGATTTTAACTAATTAGAAAGAAATATCTAAATACCTGAATTCTTAATCGATAATGTCAAATATCTGCTCCAATTTTAGTCAATTTTAGTAAATGTACCAAAATATCATAAAATTGATGATAAATCGATTTTCACTAATTACATTGAAAAAAAATATTTCAACACCTGAATTGTTAATCAGTGATATCAAATTTGTGCTCCAATTTAAGTCAATTTTCATAAATTTATTAAAATTCTCTAAAATTAATCATAAATCGATTTTCACTAATTACATCCCAATAAATGTCACCACTTGAATTCTTAATCAGTGATATCAAATTTCAGCTCCAAATTGATAATAAATTTGCCAAAATTCCCTAAAATTAATCATAATTCGATTTTCACTAATTAAATATTTTCCCTAACGACTTAAATACATTTCTAAATCAGTCTTAATTTCGAATAAACTGAAAAATTGAGTTTTCTCGTTCGTATTCACAAAAAAAATTCGTATTAATCCGGACGGTCGAAAAATTCTCAGTTACGAAGATCGCTCACACACACTCGTCTCGTATTTCCATCCCGAGATCCATTCCCCTCTGAGTATCGGAGTAAATATTCCCCGCCCATTTTTAGTTGAAGCTCCGCCTTTGTTAACCGCCCACGAGCGAAATTCTCGCCGGCCCACTCGAGTCCGTTCGAGCGTGTGTTCGTGAGCGACGCGTTCTCACCTCGGAGCGAGGAAACATGGCCGTGTCGGCGAATTGCGACTCCATATATATGCCCGAAGCGGCGAAATATTCCGCGTCGTCGTCTCGAGAGCCTTCAAATTCCTATACGGAACCCCAGCCAGAAATGGAGAGCCATTATGCGTCCTTCTCGTTAACTGGGATACTTCGTATTTGTAGCAACGTGAGTCATGCCCTCGTCCCGGAAAATCGCGAATTTGGTCGGAAAAACGCTCATTTTTGTTCCAAAATCGTTTAACCGTGTCTGAAGACCGGATTTGGACCGAGAGACGCGAATTTTTTATTTTTTTCGTATTTCTTTTATGAGGGAGATGATGGAAAAGATGAAGAGTGAATTTTCTCGAAAAGAAGTTGATTCTTTGTTCAGATATTATAGAAAAATATTACAGATTTCGAGAGATTTTGTTAGAGAGAAGAAAGAGTTTCAAAAGTCGCGAGTTTGGTCGGAGAATCATTGATTTTTATCCAAAAATCCTTCAGTCGAGTCTAAAATATAGGGATAATGTAGGAATAAAATATACGGATTTGGACCGAGAGACGCGAATTTTTTTTATGAGGGAGGTGCTGGAAAAGATGAAGAGTGAATTTTCTCGAAAAGAAGTTAATTCTTTGTTCAGAAATTAGAAAAATATTACAGATTTTGAGAGATTTTGTTAGAGAGAAGAAAGAGTTTCAAAAGTCGCGAGTTTGATCGGCGAAATATTTATTTTTATTCCAAAATCCTTCAGTCGAGTCTAAAATATGAAATTTTACTCAGAGACGCGACTTTTTTATTTTTTTCCGGAATTTTTTATCAGGGGGATTATGAAAAAGATAAAAAGTTAATTTTTTATCCAGGTGACAGAAAAATATCAGAGATTTCGATAGATTTTGTTACAGAGACGAAAATGCGTAAAAATTCGCGAATTAGATCGAATCTGATTTTGATTTTTCTACCAAAACTCTTCAGTCGAGTCTGAAGACCAAATTTGAATCCAAAACCTCAGATTTTTTATTTTATTCGATATTAGAAAATTTTTGCTCCAAAAAACACGATCTTGATCATTCGGTACACTTTTCGTAGTAAGATCACGCCAAGACAATTTCCGTTCCCAAATTAATAAGCTCTCGTACATGGACTACAGTATAAAAGTATTTTTACTCGAAGTCAATGGTATAGAATTCTCATTATTTTAGTCAGATTAATTTTGGATGAAGCTTTTCCGATAAACGTTCCAAATCTTAGATTCGTGGCGATCTTTTTCTAAATTTAGTAAAGTAATTTAATTTCCTGAAATTCTTATTATAAATCCATAATATAATTTCGTAAAATAAAATATTCGAAAATTCGATCCTATTTTAATAATTTTTATCAAATAATTCAATTTTCTGAAAATTTGATTAATAAATGATGAAATTAAATAAATCCTTCTTGATAATATTTTTGTAAAATACGTTATTCGAAAATTTGGAGTCATTTTCATGGCAAATCGAGTGTTCTGATGTATGGATCATTGAAATAATGGAATTTAACATAATATTTTTACAAAATACAGTACTTTAAAATTTGAAGTAATTTTCGAGGCAAATTGAGTTTCGACTGAAAAGTGACTTCGTCAAAATGATTTAAAAGTGCGAGTAATTCATACCGTAATTACTGAATTCATTAACTTCGCTAATTGACGAGTGCGATAAAAAATGAGCACGCACGCGATTAAAAAAAGTGCGTAATTGCTCGACATTGCGTGAAAAAAGTAACAAGTGAGAATTATTGAAATTGCAGCTAATATCGCCAAACAAATTGATACAAAATATCGAAATGAAACATTTTCAAATTTTTCTCCAGAGTGTATCTATAACAATTGTTTACTGTAATAAATAACAATAAAAATTAAAAAAAATTTAGTCCATAAAGAGAAAAATTGAAATAAAATGATCAAAAAATAAAATCAAAGGTAAATTTTGCTTTAATTTCATTTCGATCACAAATCTGTATTCGTCGATTAATAAATTTATAAATTTAACGTAAAATCAGTCAAATATTGAAAAACAATTGAATCGAGAGAAAAAGTACGAGGAGAATTCTCCCTTGAATTAAAAATGAAAAAAATTTGTAAATTTATTTACCTCAAACTAACAAAAATCTTTATCAATTTATCCTGCTCATTTTGGTCCATTCAAGCTCAGTCCCGTTGATATTCCGACCGATCGTGTATGAATGTATGAATAAGCGGAGCGCGTAGGGATAATATTATCGGTTGAAAGTTTTCGTCCGGTTTCTCGTTGATATTTCAACAAATGAATAATGATGGAAATTAAACAAGGGGTAAAAGGAATTACTGAAAAAATTTCATAATCTCATTCCCGTTTAAAATGCAATTCAATTAAATGAACGATTGACCGACGAAGAGTAAAATCAGCAAAATATTGAAAACATATCAGAAAATGTCAATTATTGGAAAATGCAATTTCAGATATGTGTCGAAAAATTCTATTAAATGTTATGAAAATCGAATAAATTGAATAAAATTTGTAATAATCTTGTTTTTATTTTTAATGGATCTCGATCGACTCGTTAATTACCTGATCAAATGCAAAATCAGTCAAACACAAAAATTTATTTCGAAGCACAATAAATAAATTCGTTAAGGTAGTACAAAATTCATGCTTTTGACATTGATCCTTATGAAAAAAAATGTTTTGAACATTTTGGTTACTTAGAATTTGAGGTTCAGGGTCTGTGATGAGAGTAATTAGTAATTAATTGATTAAAAGCATGTATTTTGTAATCTTAACAACTATTTTTCTCTTCTCTGAAAAACTTTGAATATTTAACTGACTCATATTTTTATTATAAAGTATCAATATGCCAAGTTTCGTGAAATTCTAAACGGTACGTCTAAAACCGACAGTACTGCCTTAATATTTAGATTTATATATATTTGCGATTGATTAAAACTAATACGCACATATCAAAATTTTTGACTTTGAAAAAATACAACGAAAGTGCAAAGTCAGCCAAAAACTAGTAAAATCTACTCCGAAGCACTCCTTCGCCCATTAAAGCTCAGAGTCTCGTTAATATTCCGGTTGGACGTTTACGAAGCGCGTTTCGGGCCCGCGGCGCCGCTCCAGGAATTCCGATGGCTGCAACCCCCACCAGCCCTCGCGAGCTCTCGCACACTCTCTCAGGGCGCATCCGAGCGCATATATGGAGGAGTGCATCGCGAGGGAGAGAAAGGAAGACGGAGAAGGGAGGGAACGAAACGACAGTCCCGATGGGTCAAGCGAAAACAGTGTCGTATCGGATAACGCTTATCCGTCAGGGACGTCCACCTCTGCACTTCTCCAGCTGCAATTTATATTTCAAACGAGCCTTCGAACTCGCCTCTACACGCTATTTTACCGGCCTGCAATTCTATATAAAACGAAGTGGGAATTAAATGAGGAAGAAAAAAAAATCTTTTCTTTGATTTCGCGACGACGTAAGCAACTTTTTGACGACCATTTTTCATTTTTTTCGTATCGAGAGTATACAAAATATTAAATGATTAAGGGGGTTGATCAAACATCGATGATGTTAGACAAAAATCTGAATTTAAAATATGTTATAATTCAGATGAAACTGGACATATTAGAACAAAAAAAGTATGTCTCACCGACTGATTTTTTGAGAATTTTAATTAATTTTTCGATTTTTATCTCAATTAAACATCAAAGATTCCATTAGAGTCTTAAAAAATGCATGTTACCGAACTATTTTTTGATAAAAACGCGATTTAATTCGAAAAAACGTGAAAATGTCGATATCATGAAAATGAAAACAGCTGATGACGACGAAGTCAATTGATCAACTTTATCTTAAATATTATTCTCCGGATAAATTTTTGACAGTAATTCTCGAAGGAATATTTTCAAGTGTAGTAATAATTATTTTTCCTGTGATCCAAAACAGAAAAAAGTAACTTTTTTCAAAATTTTTTACGCGGACTCTCATTTGACTAGAGAATACTTGATCAACCACCTTAAGGGGTTTCGATACCACAATATAGACAAACGCATGTTAAACACATAGGAAATTGAAAAATGACAAGAACTTTAATGAAATTTGGCAAGAATGTTTTTGTACCTCAAATAACTAAAAACTAATTTTCTTAAATTTTTAATTCACGTCGTTGATGAGTAATTGACTAACAAAATACGTTCTTATACACGGTGTGTATATCTATATTTCACGCGACTCAAAAATTCGAAATCGAAATTACGATAGAATGAAATTGACCGAGATTCGAAAAATTACTCGAGCCAAACTCGTCGAACGATGATAAAAAACAGATTTGGAAATTTCCATATTTCGAAACGGTGAGAAATAAAATCTTGCCTGTCGCAATTTTTGAATTTCGCTCTTTTAATCAGCAACAAAGGAAAAACTGCGCGATCGATTTTTTTCGATCGCAGATCGATTTATTTAATAATTATCGGATAAATAACGTACGCCTGGTGCATGAAAATCGAGAAATTCCGTCGCGAGATTATTGCTCGCGCGTAAACACGATTTTTTTTCATTCTTTTTATTTTTTTATATTATCGTTTCGTTACGGTTCTTTGTGTAAGATCTCTCGCTCGTTACGACGCGATTGCATTAGCGCGCATTCAGAGTATTTTTTTAATGGAAAAACGAACGTACGCACGACTCAATTTTTTTTTTCTTTCGTACATATTATTATTATTTTTTTTTTATGAAAGAACGGATATATGATTGTTCGACGTTTACTTGACACCTCGTTGCCTTCGATACTCACGTAGACGCGATTATGCATTATCAGTTATGATTCACGGACGTGAACTCCCACATGCTCACAATGGGAGTGTCAATATCGGGAGATTGTGCTCGAGGAATAAAAATCTTTGCTGTTGTTAACTCGTTGAAAAGCTCGCATTTTTAAGTCCCAGGTGAGGGAGAAAATGTGAGCAACGGTGAATAAAAAACGTGGAAATAAAATTATAAAGAAATATTAAAAATTAAATAAAATTACAAACGTTAAAATGAACGGAAAAAAATCTTCGACGCTGTCAACTCGATGGAAATTTCGCATTTTCCACTTTCGAGCGAAGGAGGAAATGTGAGCAAAAATTTAAAAAAACCGTAGAAATAAAATGAGATAAAAATGAAATAAGTAAACTTTAAAAAAAAATCTTGTCGACTCATTTTGAGAATTTCGCATTTTATGTGCAAGTAGGATGAAGAAAAGTACAAAAAAACCAGCAAAAAATAATTGCACCTAAATGTAACGGAAGAATAAAAAAAAATTTGAAAAAAATGAAGCGGAGAGAAATGAAGCAGTGTATAAAGTGGACTCAAATTTATGTTGACGGCGGTATCTGCGGAGCTGGCACGTAACCTATGTGAAACACGACTGGCTGATACGCTCAGGGTCGAGAGTCGCTCGACACGTTCGCGCGGTTCTATTCGTAGACACGTTTTTAGAGTTTTCTGTTTATGTACAGGCTCTTTCAGGATTATGTATTTTCATAGAGATAATTTACGTAAAGGATTGACCAGAGACGGACGGAGATTGCCAGAATTTAACTGGGCCAAGTTTTATCAGCGAATAATCACGAAAAAATATTTGTGACATATCAACAAGTAAAAAATAACGGAAATGGCAGATACAAAAATGTATACGGACTGACAATGAAAATTGTGATAAATAAAAGAACAATTTAAATATAAATAATTCAAAAATAGATTAATATCAAATTATACGATAAAAAGAAAATAAAAATCAAAATACCACATGAAAATTGTCAAGGAAAAAGGTGAATAAAAATTGTATAAATTGAACACAAAAATTAAATAATTATTTCAAAGATTACCTGAAAAATAAAATAAAAAATTGTAATTTTTAACGAGAATTGTCTAAAATCAAAATTGTATATCAAAGGAAATAACGTGTCGATTTCTTCTTAGTAGCTTTTGATAAATTTCTCTGTAGTAGCGTCCGTACATATAAAGTATAAATATTGCCGACATGTATGTATAGCGAGCGAAATGATAAAGAGGTTTGCGGTGGACGGGTCAAGGCCGCGATAGTCGCCAAGAAATTTTTTTCGTTCATATTCCCTATCTGTGTTCCAGGATTACGGCATGCACTTTTGAACGAAATATATTTAGATGCGGGATGAACCAGCGAGAAGGAAAAATCGAGAAGAAAGGCGAGTCGGAGAAAAACGTGAGATCAGAAAAAAAAGAAAGAGAAAGAAAATAGAGAGAGAGAAATGAGACAGATGAAAAAACAGAAAAAAAGAATAAAAGCGAGAGGGTGAAAAGATATTTATAAATGGTTCCGATAATGAGCGTTTACTAACCGAGATTCTCCGGTTGGAAATGATGGTAGCTCGCGTGATGGGAGGTGTGATGACTCAGTGATACGTTTCGCATCGACGACGACGTCGTTTCCTGATGCTGTAGTCTCTGACGTGCGACTGCAATGCCGACCGGAATTCCGCCGGTTCCCGCCGTCGAGACGACTATTCCTGCCAAACGCGGATCAAATGATCGAACATTAATTTTCGATTATCAATAAAAGTAAGATTTCATATAATTTTATCATTTTTATTGTCATGAAACAAAGATTCTTGTTTTGTATATAATTTTGTATAATTTTGTATTTTGTATATAATTAATAATATTTATTATTATAATATTATAAATATTATATGTATTATAATATAATATTGTTATTCGTTAATTTTGAGATAATTTAATCATTATTTTTGAGATGTATCGATAAAAAAATGTCAAAGGACACCCAAAACCAAAGGACACAACAAAACCTTCAATTTATTTAATTTTATAATTTTTATTATCATGAAAAAAAGATTCTGAGATGGACAAAATTCTTTTTTTGTATATTAATTAATAATGTTTGTTATCATAATATTATAAATATTATATTCAAATGTTGTTCTTAAAAATAATTTAATTATTATTTCTGACATTTATCGTTAAAAAAATGTCAAACGACACCCAGAATCAACAAAACCTTTTTCGGATCGGTCCGTATGCTACCGAATATGTGATCAGCGTCACTATTACGAACTTTTTCCTCGTCCATTCGGGAATCAGAAAACATAAATAACGCGCGTTACGTCGACCACGTTTACTATCCCTGATCCGAGCTTTTGACGCATCCATTCCACGAAATCCATTACCGCATCGTCTTTTCTCTCGTCGCGCGTGTCTTTTCTCTTTGGTCTTCCTCGTCACATGTATACGCGCGTTTTTTTCCCCCTTTTTTTTCTCTTTTTTTCCAATGCAACCATCTTTATTCTCTCCGCCTCATCGGGCATCGACTCTTCGAGTTTTACTGCATCGAAAAAAGGAAGAAACAAAACAGAAACGTCGATCGCGTTGTTCCTCCTGTCTTTTATTTTATTTTATTTTTATCTCTTCGTTTTTCCGTTGTCTCTCTCGTCTCATCGTTTTTATCGCGCTCGACACTACCGAGAGATGAGAAACGAGAGAAAAAGCGTATCGCGTATACTCGAATGGAAACGTCGACGAGCTTATCGTACAACCGATACAACCCTTCATCGCTATTTTCTATTATTTTTATTTATTTCTTTTTGCCTCCTTCTCGCGCGCTCTTTTCCGATTTTCCTTCAATTTCCCGTCTCGCCGATCGCCAAGATTCAACGTTTATTATTACATCGTTATTATTCCTCGATACGTAAATGAAAAATTAATTAATAATATCGTTCCCATATTGTTAATTTCTTTTATTGTTTATTTTAGTAACAGATTTCAAGAGGGCTCGAGAATTCGATACGAATTTTGCTCCATGCTCGTGTCCAGCGAATTTTAATAATTCTTATCGATAGTGAGTGAAAAATTATGTAATTAAAAATCTTCAGAAAGCTCACAAAAATCTTGATTTATTTTTTATAAAAAATGAAGAAATTATTTGTGCTTTCATATTTTTTGTCCTTACAATTATTTTAGGACACTAATGCTGAAACTTTAGTAATCTTTTATCCTCGCGAGACTTTTTTTTGGCAATACTGTGTGAAAAATTATGTAATTAACAATCGCCAAAAAGCTCAGAAATCTTGATTTATTTTTTATAAAAAATAAAGAAATTATTTGATTTTTCATTTTTTTTGTCCTTAAATTTATTTTAGGGCACTAATGCTGAAATTTTAGTAATCTTTTATCCTCACGAGACTTTTTCTTGTCGATACTGTGTGAAAAATTATGTAATTAAAAATTGCCAGAAAGCTCACAGAAATCTTGATTTATTTTTTTTAAAAAATAAAGAAATTATTTGTTCTTTCATATTTTTTGTCCTTACATTTATTTTAGGGCACTAATGCTGAAATTTTAGTAATCTTTTATCCTCGCGCGACTTTTTCGCGGTTCGAAGAAAATCGCGCTTTTTTAGATGTCGAATTTTTTTTTCATCCACACGCCGATTTAGAGCGAAGGAGAGAGAGAGGGAGAGAAAAAAGGAGAGAAATATTGAGAGAAAAAGTGAGAAATGTAGAAGGGGATCTCGTTAAGTAGGAGGTGCGTGACACGCATGGCGACGCAAACACAAGGCGTGGCTCTCGCGGAAATGTGAGAAAAAGAAACGGAGAAACGAGCGCTCGGAATAGAGAGCGCATTACGAGCCTTTCTCTACCCTCCGCTCTCTCGAGCTCTCCGTACGACTCTCTTTATATTTGCCGTATATCAAGTCTCGATGGCAAATAAAAACGACGTCATCGGTACAATTTTGCTTCTTTTTTTTCATCCGCGCTTGGGATCTCTTGATACTTTTTACTGACTGAGAAAACTTCACGTATTCGTGACATAAATTACACCGCGCTTTTTTCATTTTTAAATTGTTAATTTTTCTTACGTATCTTTTAGCTTTGAATTAAATTAAAAAAATTTTTTTTAATAATATTTATGATTAATTTCTTTCCAAAAATCATTTGAGTTGTATGAGCTTTTTTTTTCACGTCCCCCTCCCTTTTTTATCCCCTTCGTCATCTCTTCCCTCGTCACTCCCTCGCTCCCATTCACTTTTCTTTTTCCCTTCGATTTCTCCCTCCTCTCTGTGGACTCTCGTGCGTGTCTCGTTATTGCAAAGGGTGCCAGGAACGCGAGTTCGCTCTCGTTCGCCCATTGGCTCGAGACCCGGGGGCAAATTCATTTCTTGCCGAACCGAGAGGGAAGCGAGATTTGTATTTCACCGCCCAGAGCCTCGATATGAACTTTTTCTTATTTCCTGCTCTTCTTACCTCACATGCTCCCCTGTGATCAGCTCACGAGCAAATACGCGAAGCTCCATCAATGATATAGAATCAAAAAATCCAAAATAAATTCGATCTTCCAATTTTTTAAATTATAATTAAAAAATTTAATTATAAACAAACAATCGAAATATATTCAATAAAATTTTCGAGTTAAAATTCGAATTTTTATAATCAATATTCCAATTTTTATCAATTTTTTAAATTATAATTAAAAAATTTAATTATAAACAAACAATCGAAATTCAATAAAATTTTCAAGTTAAAATTCGATAAGTTTAATGCTCCATTTTTCATTATCAAAAAATCTCAAATTTATCGGCAAATTCATTCCGTGCACCTTCAAATAATATTATAATCCCATTTCATGAACTAAAAATTCAGTCGATTTTACTAATATAATAATATTAATATTGAAAAACTTTCAAATTAAGTATACAACTCAAATGTATTTGATTGAAAAATAAATTAGCAATCTACGGAGAAACGTCATTTAATAGAATCTAATTTTCCCTGAAACAACGAGCCGAGTTGAACGGACTCGTACAGAACGTGTGCCCTATTTTCAGAATTTAATAACTTAATAAATTCGATTGGATACTCGATGGAATATGGAATATAATGGGTTATTTAATTATTTTCCAGAACAATTCAACCATATTCGAGGATATTCAATGTAAAATGCACAAATCTATATCCATATACATAGATATATGTATCTATGTATAGATATATACAAGTAGTACATATATGTACAATTATACATGTACATATGTATATGTAAAACATAAAATTTAACTTGTCGTTTTTCTCGAATCGAGAAACGATCCTGTCGTATATTCGTAAAGGATTTTATCAAACGACTTGAATAACGACGACGACGAAACTCGGAGTGTTTTTGGGCCGAGAGAACGTTAAGATCCGAACGATTTCGATCGTAAAGCTTTTCCGGGGCTACGTTCATGGATATTCGAAAGAGATTCGCTGGCAAGTGCTGGGGAACGAATCCGCGAATGACTCCGCGAATGTCTTCGTCGTCTTTGCCCCATCTCGTACTTTTCTTCTCGTTTCACCGCGAGCCTCACCAGGAATCCCTGTCCTCGTAAAACTTTATAAACTATCCTTCCATTCTAAATACACGCAGACGTGTCTACGAATTTTCCGAAAAGATTTTTGCTGACTCTGGAGAAATTTTTTGCTCTTTGGGAGAAATTTTTTTATTTTTTTTTTCTGCAGAATAAAATCAATATAATAAATAAATAAATAAATAAATTGTTCAATTAAAAAATAAAAAATTTCAATATTGTTTATAAATGATAATTTTATAATTTGTTGAATAATAGGAGGAATTAAAAATAGAAATTATATGAATTAATGAAAAAATGACTTACCATTTTCTGACTTTGTCGGCATAGGTTCAATTTTGACGGCCGTTGTCGTTGCGTGAAGGGAAGTCGATACTTCAGCAACTTGGCACGGGACCGTTGTCATGGGCTCTCGCTTAACGAGGCTCGCGTTGACGACTCCCGTGCCTGTGACGATATTATTCGAATTACTCGTGCACAGAGTTATCCCCTCGGGTTGACCGTTCCAGGAAGACGCAACTGGTAGGGTGCGACTGCAGCCCGCGTCCGAGTGCACCAATTTCGTTTTACCTGAGACAATCAATGCGAAAACGTCCTCACGTTATTATCAAATATTTTCACATTTTTAAAATTTTTCGAAATTAAAAAAAAATTATTTAAAAAATGTAATTTTTATTTCGGAGCTCTTTGGCGATTCGTATAAAAAATTAAAATTTAATAATTTACGGAAAATGACGTCTCAAATACGGAAAAAATCAACCGATCCGGAAATGAGACATAAAAACTGGAAATTATAAAGATTTCATTTTTGTTTCTTCGATTTGCCATGCATGAGAGGAGAAAAAGATGTTGGCGGGATTCGAGTCCGACAATCAATGCAAAAACATCCTCACGTTATTATCAAATATTTTCACATTTTCAAAATTTTTCAAAATTAAAAAAAATTAATTTGAAATATAATTTTTATTTCGGAGCTCTTTGGCGATTCGTATAAAAAATTAAAATTAAATAATTTACGGAAAAATGCCGTCTCAAATACGGAAAAAATCAACCGATGCGGAAATGAGAGATAAAAACTGGAAATTATGAAGTTTTCATTTTTTTTTCTTCGATTCGCCATGCGTGAGAGGAGAAAAAGATGTTGGCGGGATTCGAGTCAGACGGCGGACGTAAAACCTGGTACGACGACGATAAAGTGTCCAAGCTTGTAAAGTGAGAGAGAGAAAGAGAGAGAAAAGAGAAAGAGAGAGAAAAGAGAAAGAGAGAGAAAAGAGAAAGAGAGAGAAAAGAGAAAGAGAGAGACTCGAGCCATCCGAGCTTTAAATATAGAACGGGGGAGTGAACGCTGTGAGGACTTCTTGCGTAAGCGAGCTGGCGAGTCACGAGGCATCCCAAGACGACTATACACGCGAGACCCAAAAGACGCGACAAGTGTAACCACTCCGGGGGAAAAGAGAGAAAAAAAAGGAAAACGAGAACGGGAAGATGTGCTAGAACTTTTGGATAACGCGAATAAGACGCGTCAGGGTCGCGACGAAACTTTTGCCGGATGGCTCCGAGCTCTCTGGCTTTTTTTCATTTCCCGAAAAATTCTTCCGGGATTCGAGTGTCAAGGGTGAGGAAACAGCTTTGACGAGAAAAAGGAAAAATATGAAGAAAAACGTGGCTAAAATTCCAAATTTTTTTCCAATCGAACTTTAAATAATTTTTTTTTAATCATTTTAGTAATTTTTATCAAGAGATGTATAGTTTTGTTAAACTTTATCATTGTTACTATTGTATCCAAAATAATATCTAATATATCACGTTCGTAAACGAATCTTGATCTAATATTTTTATTTCATTAGGGTAGAGGGGGGCAAAATGGGATACTTAGGAAAATTTTCCGATTCCAAGGGTTTAAATATGCTGAATTTTTTTTTATTTAATCACAATTGAAGGAAACAAATTAAATTTTCAGCTGCCATGAGAAAAAATAAATTTTTTTACCGAACAAAATGGGGTACCCCTCCAAAAAGTAAGAAAAAAATTGATTTTTTTATAATTTGTTCATTTATTATTAGTTTTGACGTTTGGTTTCAATTATCTAATTGATGATTCATTTTGTTTTTCGTTTAAATGTGTCTGCGCACTGCGCAGATCAAAAAGACATGGCTCACATCATGAAAGGTTTTACATTCCGAAACATAAAGCGATGGTCTTTTCCAATTTCATGCGTATAGCCGGTATGAGTTTTTGGAACAAAATTTCCATTTTTGTTTGAATGTGTTTTGGAGTCACCAAATATAATTTTCTTGGCAAAGAAAACGCTATTTGATATTAAACTTTATCAAATTTTGAAATATTAAAAATGTTCACCAAATTTTTGGAGTACTCCATTTTGCCCCCTCTACCTTATATATCTTTTAATTTTTTAATATTTTTTATATTATAAATATTAAATGCATAAATATCAAATTACTGATAATGTCCGTTATTTACATATTTTATTCTTTAATCTATTTTCAGTACTGAAAAAATTAAATTTTTGTAAATTTGACTTGCATTCAAAATTTCTTAAAATTTTTTTAACGTATATTTATCAATGTATTTCCGGAACTGAAATGTTTTGTTAAATCTTACCATTGTTACTTTTGCATATACACGGCTGCCTCGTTTTGTTCTCCAGTTTGACGGTCTGTCCAGTCTGGACGGAGCCAAAGTTGTCGAGTTTCTTGAGGCTGCTGGTGCTGCAGCTCGTGGTTTGTTGAAGAAAAGCGCCGGTATTGTTCGGGCTATTAGCGGCCCCGGCAACGAGCATCGTGCTAACGCTGCTCGTCGTCGTACCGCTCGGCACGCTCGAGACGTTGACCGTTGTCGGACATCCGGTGCTCGTTATTGCCTGCGTTTGTGCCTGATAATCCTGCTGGAGAAGGACTCCGGTGCTCGGTACCACGCTTCCCTGTTGGCTGTTATTGCTCGGCGACGAGAAGCTGTTTATCGTCAGGGTCGGCGTTCCCGCTGTCACCAGTGACAATTGGGGCGAAAATGCGTTCTGATGGAGACCGCCTTTTTTATTAAAAATTAAAAAATGAAAAAAACATTTTAATATCAAATTCATTTGGTCAATTTTATTTTGTGTTTTTCGTGTGAAATTTGTAGCAATCGTCGATGGGAACGAAAAAAATGTGACGACAGAGTTTTCACTTCAGTGACAAAAATTTTAAAATAAATTAATTTATTTCATTCACGATCAAAATTGGTCATTAAAAATTTCAAATTTTTGTTAAATTATCAAGAAAGTGAAAAATGATAATAATGTAACAAATTGTAAAAATAATTGCAACGTTATTGAAAAAATCGTAATACCGTTAAAAATAGCATGAACATAATAGAACTGAAATATATCTTGTGGAATTTCTTTCACAATGCAAACGATATAAAAGGAATTCCGACATGCATTCGTGCGTGTGACGAGAAATATGCGAGAAGTGATTTATAAATTTCAGAGCTCCGAGCTAAAAAATTCATATGATAAAAAGCTATCACGATTTCTCTTATCTTACGAAATCTGCCCAACCTATTTTCAGCATGTCTATAGTACGTTTTTGCTAATTAAAAAGTTACACGAAGTAAAAAAAAATACTAAAAAATAAAAATTCTATCTAGACCCTGAAACACTCGTACGATAAAAAATAAAAATATTCTTAAAATAAAAATCCTAAAAAATAAAATTTCGATCTACTCTCCACCGAGCTCTATAAAATCTGAAACACTCTCATAACTCTCAAAGCCCAAATTATACCAAAATACACGTGCAACGCAAAAATTTCGTTATCGTGCAGAAAACGTTGAAAGATTGAACCGAACATTCCATAATTGTGCGAAAAAAAAAACTCAAACATCGTGTCGAAAAAAAAAATGAAAAAATTCTCCCACAAAAATAGCGAAGTCCACAAAAATCGACAGGCAAATCTGTAATTAAACATAGACAGAAAAAATGAAAAAAAAATTGTAAAAGTAAAAAATAAAAATAAAAAGGCAAAAATAAAAAACGAAAAAACCGAAACACGTTCGCTGCATTCTCGAAAAATTTTCTGCATGAGAGACTAACCGAAGGTGAGGGTATGCTCGTCAATAAACTTGGACGTGAACGAGGTCGCCGATGTGGTCGTCATCGTCGACTCACCGTGATGAAGATGATGGAGACCGGCGAGATTGAGAGTGTGCTGAGTGTGCTGGGCATGATGTAGAGTCGCCCCGGCGGTCGCGGCGGCGACATTCACGCCAACGGCGCCCTGCAAGCTCAACGACTGATGAGCCTGATGGGAAGCTTGCTGATGACCGGCCGGATGATGGGGCGCGAGGCTCGCAAGATTTTTCGCCAGAAGCTCCAGCTGAGTCACCGGCACCGGCGAGTACGGTGAACCTGGGGGTGGCGTGGGAGCGCCCCAGGTGTATCCGCCAACCCCGACACCCACAGCAGCTGAGAATACGCTCTCTGAAACTTCTCGTTCAAGAGACGAACAAAAAATTACTCATCGATCAATCTTAGAATAAAAATATAACAATATCGTAAAATAATAATAATAATAATAATAATAATAATAAAAATGAAGTGTTTCATTGTACATTCCACATTAAGAAATTATTTATATTTCTAGATGTAAATTTTTCTTTTTCGACATCAATATAGATGAGTGTACCGACATGAACTATCGACTGCAGTCCTTCAGCTCTAGTTTTTCATTATAATAATGCATAGGCAGTGCATATACGTATGCATATCGCGTGTATATTTTATAATAACATAAAAATTTTATTTATTTTGTTAATTTTTATATATTATTTTGATCATTTTTATTAATATAGGATAAGAGGAGGCAAAATGGGGTACTTAAGAAAAATTTCCGATTCCAAGGGTCTAAATATGCTGAATTTTTTTTTAATCATAATTGAAGGAAAGAAATAAAATTTTCATGAGAAAAAAAAATTGTTTAGCGGTCAAAATGGAGTATCTCTTCAAAAAATACGAAAAAAATTTTGTTTTCATAATTTGTTAAATTATTATCAGCTTTGACGTCTTATTTCAAGTAATTAATTGATAATTTATTTTAATTTTTGTTTAGATGTGTTTCATTACCAAAGAAAATTTTGCCCCCCCCCCACCCAATATATATTTTCTATTATTATTTGTTTAATTTTTATACTTTTTTCGTATGATTTTGTTGTAAGGATAAAAAGAATCCGATTATCAAAAATGTCTCACTTTAAGCGGCAAGTGCTTTTCGGATATTATTCCAGATAAAAAGAAATAAAAATAAGAAAAACCGAGGAAAAGGAAAAGAATAAAGGATCGCGGGAAGTCGGACGTTCCGTATGAATATTTAAGCTTGTACGTCGGCGCCGGGACGGTGAAAAAACACGGTGAATATCTCGCGCGCGAGGAGGAACTCATCTCGAGGTCCGGTGAGCGCGAGAGGCGAATTAAATTTATCGCGTTATACAGGAGCGGGGGCGAGCTCATCCGCGCGGAAGGACGAGCCGAGAAGGACCTGGAAGCCGAACGACTTTCGATAAATATGCAATAAACAAGCGTTGAGACGAATAAATGGAAAGTCTATGCAAATGCATTTTAAACACCGTGTCCTTTTCCTCCTTCGTCTTGATATTTCTTTTTTCTTCTTTTTTCTCGCGAGATGATTCTAATACATCTTTTATCATTTTCAGGAATTAAACGAAATAATTTTATCCATTTTTTTATCTTGATATTATTATTATAATTGAATTTTTTTATTGTTTTTATTACAACGATAATTTTATTAAAAAATAAATTTTTCCATTTCTCAAAGGTTTTTTAGTATTCATATAAGGCCCATCCTGGCGTTAATTTCTGATGCATATTTTATCCTCGATGTAATACACAGAGTTCAATCACCTTGTACCAACGCTCGTTTAATAATTATCGACTCGAGCGAGCGAAGATTTTCCTCCTGACCGCTCTTCACTTTTTTCGGGGCTTTTCCCATACTAAAGCGTTTGCATCGATAAATCTCGATAAATCCGGAACGAAGGATCCGCGAGAAGAGGATTTGATACTTTTTTTTTGTTTACTTTTTATTGCTCCCTTTGTTTTCGCATTCGCGATCCATTTTCTCATTTTCCAGATATCCCTCTCGGACGTTTAATTCTCTTCGCATGCGATTTTTCGACACGACGTTTCACGGATTAATTCCTCGGCACGTAAAGCCTGCGATTGATCGCCGATACAGACGTATCAGAATTTAATAAAATAGTCTAAAGACCGCGAGAGAAAAAACGAAAAAATAAAATCTTTTTTTTTTAAATCTCAATACCTACGAATTTTTTGTTGTTTCTTTTTAATCATACGAACAGATGGTTTTAAATATTTATATAAATTTTAAAATAGATTTATTTATTTCCTTATTTAATTATTTTTATTTATTTATTGTACATTTTAATTATAAAATGAAAGAAACAATTTTTACCCTTTGGACTTGATCAGCATTCGAAAAATTAAATCAGCATTTTTTTATTACTTTTTTTTTACTAGCAGGACGTCTGCTGGGTCAGCAACTCTTAATAATAAATTTACGGTGAATTTACGATTACGGGATTGTAATAATTTTGCTGATAAATTTTAGAATACATGAAAATGGATAAAGTATAAAAATACACAGTGATAGATAAATGCGTGACTGTTGAAGTAAAATGGAGCGCGAACTCACCTGTTCTTTCTGCCCTCGCGATAAAGGTTCGACAGGAGCAGCGTGAAAGCCACACATTCGCATAAATGTATAGTCGCAGAGTACAGTGTACATTTTATTCGTGAATAATACGCGCGCTCATTGAATCATTAACGTTCGCGGCTCCCCCTTATCAAATCGCCGATATCATTGAAACATTCATATTCGCGCTTGAGCTTCGATCGATTAATTATCGTGGCTAATAACCCGCATATGCTTTCTGCGCGTATAAGCATTTTTTGTACAATTTTTCTAAGCGCTGAAAAACCAGTTCAGCGACGGTTCGACGGAGGTTATACGATCCGGCGAAATTGCCAGTGCGCAACAGTATCGAGGGAATTCGAAAGGAAAAGTCGAGAGAACGGAAATTTTTGAAAAAAAAATTAATGGTGAGAATTAATCGAAGACGATAAAAAAAATTTTTAAAAAAAGAGAAAAATGAGTCACGAGAACTTGAAACAAAACCAAAAGAATTTAAAAAAGATTTCAGGGGTTACATTTAGTCATCGCGCAAAAAAGAAAAAAACGTTTTTTTGAATTTTTTTTTTGGGCAAATGATTGCAGTTTTCGAACTGTTTCTTTTTCCACAGTGGACTGATCAAGGACTGCGTTTTGATATAAAAAAAAGTATACAAAAGTTCAAGCAAATCGATCGAGTCGTTTTTGAGATATCGTGGTCACCGATATTGAAGGAGTTGTTCCGAGAAAACTCTGACTAGACATAAATCCGTGAAGGGTTTATAATAAAAAAATTATGAAACATAGTTAAAAATATACCTTTTACTATGAAACAAAAAACAAAGCGAAACCTGCAATCGTTTTCCCAACAAAAATTCACAAAAACTCGCCTTTTTTTCGGTCGACGACTATAGTTGTAACCCCTTAAACTACTATTGAAATAGTAAAAAAATTATTAAGTTACTGAAAATGAAAATCGGAAATGTTTAGTCAAAGTTTAAAAAAATGGCACTAAAAAACGAAATTTCAAAAAATTTTAAAAATTTCAGAATTGTGTCATCGCAACGTAATCGCTTTGAAACGAGTGATCAAAAACGGCAAATAATTGCGTGAAATCGTTTTCAGGATCTCTTCTCGAGGAATGTGGAAAAAAAATTGGGTCTCGCCCTCTCTGGACGGGAAAGGTGAGAGAGGCGGGGGAAAAAAAGTAAAATAATTTATCCCCTCGATCGTTTTCTGTTTCTCGTGCCAAGTGTAAAGGGTTGTAGATCACCCCTGAGGGTGCGGGACGAGCACGTGCCACGAGTCGTTTGCATTCGTCCCGGGACGATACGGGTAATTGAAATCGCCGATGAGTTTAGATTCGATTTTAGACAAGGGGCCCCAGAGGCAAAAAACCACGAGCCGACGAGCTCTCCGTCTGACGAGCTCCAAACGGAAAGGGAGAAAGGAAAAGAATTTGTGCAAGAAGGAAAAAATATATCGTGTGAGAAGGAAAAAAAACCATGAATGAAAGAGACGAGGAGAGAAAATTTAAGAAAGCTCGAGAGAAAGGGAGAAATGGAAAAAAATTAAAGACTCCGAGAAAGACAGATAAAAAGAGAGAGAGAGAATATTGAAAAAGAGAGAACGAAGATGGAGAAAAAAAATTACGAGCTCTCGTCATCTTTTTCCGTTTCCTCTTTTTTTCACTTTCCTCATTCCATACATATGTATATGTATGTGTGTTCTTCTCTTTCTCGAGCACGAATAATCAACTGCAATTATATATACATGTATGAATGTATGTATATATGTAAGATATATAAATGTATGTATATATGTAAGATATATAAATATATGTATATAGATATATGTATATAGTATATAAACTCATCAGTCTCTTTTCCACTTTCTCTCGCGAGCCTTATCTCTCCCCGAGCTTTTATTTCACTATTTCTCTTTTTCCTCTCTTCCTTTTATCGCGTTCCTTGCCCGCAGCGTACGAATTCAAACGAATCGCGTCCCTGTCGAATTCCAAGCTCGTTTACAAATTTCGATCGCCTCCAACTTTTCTCGGTGGACGTATGTTAACTTTTTTTGTGGTAATTAATTTCCTCTGTAAGGAGAGTTTTTTTATTAGTTTTTTTGTAATCGTGATTTCGATGATTGTTTATTTAAAATGGAAATTTTTTAAAGGAAAGACAATGTGAAATTTTTCTAATTTAGAAATTACAGTCAAAATTTTGTTTTCTATTCAAAATTTTTTTTTTCTTCAAGAGAAATTTTCGATTTTTTTTTTATAGTATAAAGTAAAAGCTAGTTTTTAACTAAAAATTTACTTAATTATAAATTTATTCAGTTGTATATTGAAAAAGTTGGTTCAAGTTTTTATTTTATTTATTTTTTAAAATTTTCTTATCCCGATTTGCTCGTTTTACTTGAAATCGTTTAATTTAAAATTTGCTTAATTATAAATTTATTTAGTTATATAATGAAAAAGTGGGTTTTCAAGTTTTTATTTTATTTATTTTTAAAAATTTTCTTATCGCGATTTGCTCGTCGACAGGTCGGTCGCGAAATTCCTTTTTTCCCCAGGTCACGAAATTCCTGTTTTTTTTTCTCTACTCCCCACCTTGAAAAAAGGAGGCTCGTAGGCCCCGTTTTTCTAACCGAGCCCTTTTGGCACCTTCCTCGGTTCTTACAGCTCGCTGAATAGAGAGCGAGAGGAAGAAAGAATTCTCTCACCCGGGCGCACGAGGGCCCGCTAACTCGCACAATACCGCAATTATGCAATTAAAGGCTTGAATAAGCCGACCCCAAAAAAGCTCCCCGGGAACTATTTTTTTTTTTCAAATATTTTTTTTTTGTTGCTTTTTTTCGCGTACTTCGCAGCCTTAAATACGCGCGGACGAAGAAGCGTGCGCCCAAATAGAATTTTATAAAGACGAAGATATTCGCCAAGAAACACGAATAATGGCCCTCTAACGATCTCATTGTTCGAGGTGTAATACAAAACGCTCAGAATTTCGCGAGCGTCGCCTGCTTAGTGAGAAAATAAAAATTAATATACGCATCCTTTTTTTTTCGTTGCTCCACCCGCGACGGATTTCGGTGGTAAAAAATAAAGAATTGAGAGCACGAGAGAGAGAGAAAGGAAATAATAAAAATATTCTGGTGGGAGAGAGAACAATAACTCGACTCAAAAAAATGAGCTCATTTTTTTCTCTAATGATCTAATTTGTTTTTTGCGTGCTAAGTAATTTTTTAAATAAATATCACCGAATTTTAGAACATTTATAAATACGTCATTATTTTATTGAAGATAAATAACAATTATTTAAGTCCGGAAAATTAGGATTTGCTTTTTTCTTATAAAATTTTAAAAATTGATTTTAACAAAATGTATTTTTGTTTTAAGAAAATCATCGAAATCCTGCTTTAGAGATGATAAATGCTTCGTATCCATTGAGCCAGAAAATTGGCTTTAAAGTGTTCCCAACGCGGAGAGCTTGACATTTTTTGTTCCGCGGAAATATTCATAAACGCGCACCGCGGAGTCGTCAGCAAAGCTCGACATTCCTTCATTCGGAAAAACGAAGAAATCGAGGATCGAGAGACTATCACCGGAGCGTGAAACAGTCTGAGCCATCGCCTCGACTTTTTCTTTCCAGAGAGACGTGGAGAAATAAAACGTGGGAAATAACAAGGAAAAATCTTTGGGTTTGAAAATTGTGAAATCTGATAAAAAAGTATCGCGTAGTGGCAAATTCTCGGATTGCATAAAAGCCCCGTTAAGAAAATTTATTTATCCATATAAATTTCAATAATTTTGCTCCTTATCCAAAAAATTTGAATAAGAAAATATTTTCGAATTTTCCGAAAATTTATTAATAAAAAATTTTTGAGACTATAATAATAATTTTCGAATTTTCATAAAATTTTGCAAATAAAAAGTGAAAAAACTTACCCTTGTGTGTCGTCGAATGATAAGCTCGGGCCGAGGTATTACCGGGGGTGGCAGGAGTCGCAGCGACGAAGCTCGCCCCGCCACCCCCCGGAAATAACGAGTAAAGTCCGTAACGGCTGACACCTGCGATAATTAATCGATTTTAATTAAAGAACGAATATAACGACGCTTTTTTCGCGTATTTTTTATAATTTTTACAAACCGCACTTTTTCGGATATAACGACGGGATTTATTCCGTGCCAACGAACGGATTTAACGCGGGGATTGATTTTTCGCTCCCTCCACCTGTTCATTTTTTTCCCTTGCGATTTTCGCGACGGTTGAATTTTTCAACGGATCGAATACTTTTTTTCATACCAATGTATTTTATTTTTTATCACATATCCAAACTTTTTTTTTCACTGGATGAAGTTTCCGGTATTTATCAGATTGGTAAATTTTTACCTCGTTGAAAATCACAGCGTTGAAACGAGACAAAAAATTGTCCGGAAATTTGTTTCAGGAAATTATTATTCGTCGTTTTGTTTTTAATTAATTATTTTTAAACTTTTTTTTATGTGCAACAAATGTTGAAAATTTTTTTTATATATAAATAAATAAAATTTAACAAAATTTATTGTATATAAAAACGATAAAAAAAATGAATTTATCTCGACAATTTGTTTACCTTGATTGTGAGCCGGTGAAGGGGTTGCGGCGAGTGGTGGTGTCGCGTGCGACTGTTGGCTCGCCGTTTGATTGTGCTGTGCCGGTGCGAGGGGCCAGAGCGTCGCGGGAGCGCCGGGAACCGTGGACTGCTGACCTCGGATCCCGCCCGTGTCCCCGACCTGACGACTCCCCGTGCCCCCTTGAACCACGGGAGGGACCAACATTGGACCACCCCCTCCCGAGGCTAAAACACACAAAAAAAGAAAAAAATCGTTAGATAAAAATTTACGATTAACAATGTTGTTATATTTATAAATTATGTTTACAATTTGAATTATATCTTAATATTTTATCTAATAAAAAAAATCCTAATTCGTGTTTTTTTTTTAAATTTGTAAAAAATTGTTTTGTTTTAAACTTCATTTGTTAAGGTTATTAAAATTCCAATCGATTTCAATTATAATTATGTCTAAAAAAAGTTTAATTTGGGCATTTTTTGAATTTTACTCCTGTGGATCGATCGGGACTATATATAGATAAATATCCCCGGATTTCCATGACCTATAGGAACAATCGTGATGCTTATCCAAGTCTGTAACGTATTCCCCCTGCGGCTCGCCCTTGAGGCCGCCGTCGAGACATTTCTGAGAGCGGAGCTCTATAGCGATTCATCGTCGCGTCTTCCACGTGGCTCGTGAGCGCGGAGGAGCCGGATGAGGGAGCGAGAAGGAGAAAAAGGAAGAAAAATATATAAGAGAGGGGAGAAAAATAACAAGGGAGGGCAAGAGAGAGAGAAAGAGAGAGAGAGAAACGAAAAAAAAATGATAAAAAGAGAGAACTGAGAGAGAAGAGAGATTGGAAAAGGAAAAATAAGAAGGGAGAAAGATCGAGAAGACACGAGACTTGAGAAAGATTGAGGAAGGGATAAAGATAGGCGTCCGAGATGTAGTCTCGTCGTATATATACCTTCAGAGAGCTGCTCTCTCCTTTTATCCCCTCTGCTCGGTTCATCCAGAGGAGGAGGAAAAGAAACGGAGAGGAGCGAGAACGCGAGGAAGGAGAAGATGAGCAAAAATAAAAGTAAGGAGGGAAAAGAGAAAAAAATAAAAGACGAAAAGATCTGAGAGACGGAGAGAATTCGATAGATCCGAGACCGCAAGGACTTATGTAAGGCGGAAAAGAATGAGAGAAAAAAGAAAAGTTTGAAAGGAGCGAGGGAGAAAAAAATAGAATGAGAAAGAACATGAAAGAAAAGAGAAAAAAAATTTTCATTGGGTTCTGATAAGGACCTGATCAGGGAAACCCTACGTTTTCCTTCACATTGCAGTCCTTATCAGTTCCTGATAAGGATCTGATCAGGAAAACCCTACGTTTTCCTTCACGCTGAAGTCCCCACCACTTCCTGATAAGGACCTGATCAGGAAAATCCTACCTTTTACTTCACATTGAAGTCCCTATCACTTCCTGATAAGGACCTGATCAGGAAAACCCTACATTGTCATCCACTTTGAAGTCCATATCACTTTCTGATAAGGATCCGATCAGGGAGACCCTACGCTTTCCTTCACACGGAAGTCCCTATCACTTCCCGATAAGGACCTGATCAGGAATACCCTACATGAACCCAATCAAATCCGTACATCCCAAATAAAAATTCCTAATCAACCAAAAGATCAGAAAAATATTTAAAAAATCTACAACAAAGTCCGGAAACACGACCCTACCCCTATTTATATACATATCACCTGGAATAGTTATTTATATCTATATCCAGAATTATCAAGTATATAAAAATAAAAAAGTGAAACGACATAGGTATAGATTCTTGTACGTATAAATATAGTACATGGAACATAGTTTCTCGTAGTATCCGCGGGGGTGAGTTTCCCGTTGCCTTGACTCGCTACCCCGGAGTTCGTCAGTCTTCTCTCGAGGGTTGCGCGGAGAGGGCGGAGGGGGTAGCAACAGGTCGACGGGTGCCAGCCGCATTACGTATTCTCTTAGATACTCGCACTTGAGCTACGTGGCTCGTCCGATTCTCTCTCTCTCTCTCGCTCTTCTCTTTTTTGCTTTCTCTCTCTCTCTTTCGTCCCCTCTATACCTTCCGTTTTCTCGGCTCCAACTTTTCCACTCTCTACGATGCAATAATCCACTCCCTGCATTAAGGGAGCGCATGCGGAAAATTGCGGGAGGAAAGTTTCATAATTTAACGATAAAACGGACAAGCACACCGGTTGTAAGTTAAAAATGTTTTCTTTAAGATTTTTTGGTCGGTATCGAGACGTATGTATATTTCGTATTGGAGTTATCAATTCTGAAGTTTTCGCGCATAGAGGTTTGAGATGCTTCATATTTTCGAGGAGCCAATTTAAAGTTCGTGGATTTGTATACTGTTTTTATTTCTGAGCACTCGCGAGGGTGAAAAAAAATGTTCTCTCAAGATTCTTTTCGATTGAACAATCGAACTTGAGATGTATTTTTTTCGAGAGGATGAATAAAGTTTTTAATGAATAAAAAATTTGTTTATTAATAAGTACAAAAATGGACAAGATCGTGAAATTGTCAGCTTAATCATTAAAATGTTCATTTTTTTAACGTTAATTTTGTATTCATTTTGGTATTTTGGATTCTCAGCACTTTGGGATATAATTTTTTTAATTTTCGAAATTGAATTCAATTTTTTTTTTTTTGATAAACTTCAAATGAGATGTCAGATCGCCTCGTTTAGTTTTTCTCTGATCCCCGAGATCTTCATTTCCGGAAGTGTTCCACTCGCGAATTTATCGTTGCGCTTTTTTCTCGCCTTTGGACGGTGCAGCGCTTGAAAAAATGTCTGGCACGCTGTCAATTTATTGATCGTCGCGCGCTCCAAATGTCGGAGGGTTCAGCCCCTTGCTAGCAAATCTCGCCGGTTTAGAACGATACTTAACCTATCCATAATTCGTCGCTGTTTGCTCAGAACACAAAACAAATCCGCAAAATTTGTTCTCCCTTCAAAAAAACAACATCTCAACCGTTATTTGAACAATTTTTTCATTCTTCACTCCTCGAACGATCTCCTTCATTTTTGGAAAAAAATCTCCCTCATAGTTACAAAGCGACTTCTTTTTGCGAAAACATCAAAATAAATTTGATCAATTGCCTTCATTTTTTTCAAAAAATTGTTTCTCAAAAAAACAAAACAAAAAAAAGTTTTCAAAGTTCGTTTATTGGAGCAAATTTGAATATTTTTCGAACAATTTCGTTTTCGAAAAAATCTCCCTCATATTTACAAAGCGAATTCTTTTTGAAAAAAAAATCAAAAAAATTTGATCAATTGCCTTCATTTTTTTCAAAAAATTTTTTCTCAAAAAACAAGACAAACAAAGTTTTCAAAGTTCATTCATTGGACCAAATTTGTATTTTTCGAACAATTTTCTTTTTGAAAAAATCTCCCTGATATTTACAAAGCGACTTTCAAAAAATCAGCAACATCAAAAGATTTTCGTACATTTCGCCCGGTTCGAGAAAAGGCCAATTCCGAAAGCCCGACGGCAAAAAAAAGTGTCGACCCTCGTTCGCGTCTTCGTTTCTTCCTTTGTTGCCCTCCTCCCTTTTCCCCGTTTTGAATTTTTAATTCCCGTCTCTTCCTCGACCATTTCTCGCGCTGCGGGAAGAAAACGGAATCAAAGAGAATTTATGTAGCAAAAAGTCGTCGGAAAAGGGAAAAAGGAAGAAAGGAAGAGACTCTGACGAGAAAAATTCTCGACGTAAGAAAAAAGTCTCAAATTCCTGTGAGCATTTTTCACATGAGGAAGAAGACAGAATGTACATCAGGAAGAAAAGTATGAATATATAAAACAAAAAGAAGAAGTAGAATGAAAAGAATAAAAAAAGAAAAAATGTTGACGATCGCGCGACAGAACGAGGATAACGACGTCGTCATCTTAAAGATTATGTCCAAAGACGTGACTTCTGATGTATAACAGAATTTTTCCTTTTTAATTTATTTTTTAAAAATATTAATCGCTCGTCTCGTATTCTCTAGTCGTTCTTATTGGTATATTTTAATATCCGAATTTTGGTAACGATGGAGAAAAAAGAAATAAAAAAAAAGAATGTTGGAAATCAATGGCTCGAATAATCGCAAAATGTGAAGTTTTTCGATCAATTCTTTTCTCTTTATCTTCTGGGGAGTTTTTATCAATGACACTTTTCTCCCTTTTCATTCAGAGAGGAGAAAGGGTGGATTTTTCACTTCCACAAGGTCGAGCTTGTTACCGGCTTTTGCTCCCCGATTTTCCAGAGCTATTTACGCACGATTTCATTCGAGTCTTCATCGTTCTTCGGCGGTCATTGTACACACTTATATAAGTATCTACGTACATAAAAAACTTACGCACGATGTAATTTTTTGGATCTCAAAGTAAAAAATCGTACCATAGCCATATTACTTTAAAACCGTTAAAAAAAATGTCAAAAACTTGATAAAATAACTTTTTGGGATTTGTCTTCACGTTAAATATTGTTAAAGAAATTCTTGACCGGTTTTCTGCACGATCCGACAATTAGGAAAGAAATCAGTGACGGGGGAGTTTCTCGAGTGTTTAGAAAGAGGAAAAAGGGATGAGGGAGGAGACCGTAAAATACCATATGGAAAAGAAACGAGAATAGCGTTGCGTACAGCTTTTTGTTTTTCTTTTTCATTTTTTTATATATATACGCGTAGCAAAGACGAGGCCCGCGGAGAGGCGTCGAATTTTTTACGAGCACCTGTTTCACAATTTTCCACCGGTTCGCCCGGGGGCCACGTCGTCAGGTAGTCATGCTTCGTAGACCCGTACGCTCCTCGCGTGCACTATATATAATCCCCACTTTTGGCCTTGCCCCTACCTCGTGATCCTGAACAGCCTGAAAAACCTGTTCCGCTTGTTCCTCAGCGTATTCCATCTCGTCCTTTCTCATCTAATCCTATCTCTCCTTTTTCCACTCTCATCTCTCTCTCTCTCTTCTTGGTAAAACTTCTCTTCAGCTTCCCACTTCCCTGTCATGAAATTCGTTCTAGTATAGAAGTGCGAAAGAATTTTTGGACGAGATGGAAGACAATTAATTTCGTAATATTATTGAGAACAGAAATGATAATCGAAAAATCAAATTTTTTAATATTTAGTAAGAAATTTAGTTAAAATTTAGTTTTTTATTTATTTCACAAATGAATCATGAAATTCGATCTAGTATAGAAATGCAAAAGAATTTTTGGACGGGATGGAACACAATTAATTTCGTAATGTCATTGAGAACAGAAATGATAATCGAAAAATCAAATTTTTAAGTATTCAGTAAAAAGTTTAGTTTTCCATTTATTTCACAAATGAATCATGAAATTCATTCTAGTAGGAGTGTAAAAGAATTTTTGGACGAGATGGAAGACAATTAATTTCGTAATATCATTGAGAACAGAAGTGATAATAGAAAAATCAAAATTTTCAATATTTAGTAAAAAATTTAGTCAAAATATTTTTCATTTTATTTCACAAATGAATCATAAAATTCGTTCTAGTAGAAGTGCAAAAGAATTTTTGGACGAGTTAGAAGACAATTAATTTCGTAATATCTCTGAAAACAGAAATGATAATCGAAAAATCCAATTTTTAAATATTCAGTAAAAAATTTAGTTGAAAATTCGTTTTTCATTTATTTCACAAATGAATTTTTGCGAGAGCAAAAAAAGGGAAAAGGTTCGAATTTGCGGTTCGCGCACCACAAAGAACGCAACAATGTTAATACAAGGAGTCAGGGCGTATAGATTATACACGCATGTAAGAATACGAATAAATATACGCATGCACGTATATATGTGTGTACTCGTACGCCCGTATTTATATACATAAGAGCAACCCGTTTGCTTGGCTCTTCTCTTCGCCGAGAAGTAAGTACACAACGTGCCCGCGCACGCCCCACACAGACCGCAGAAGAGAAACGCGCATATTAAGTTCCCGACACAACAATGGACTCTCTTGGACAGTAGCTTCTCTTCTTCCCTTCCCCTCCCACCCCTTTTTTCATCCACCCCAGCTTTTTCTTCAACAATCTTCGGCTTCTGTGCTCCTCCGTCTTCAACTTCATCTCCGAGGATTTTTTGTATTTATCTTACGTATTAATAAGCCGAGGAATTCTCACTCGATTTTTCGAAATCGTTTGAATTTTTGGACTCTCGAATATTTTATTTTTATCGTAAAATTTTTTATTTTATTTTATTGAAATTATAACAATAATTACTGATTTCTATTTTTATTTTTTGGAAAACTTGCCAAATTTTCATTTTCAATTTCGTTCTCGTTTTCAATTCCTCTCCCATTCAGATTAAAATATTTATATTTATAATATTATATAATTGTAATTACTAAAATTACAATTATTCTTCTATTTCTTCGTATTCCTAACAAGCTTCGACTTTTCCAGTTCCAACTAAATGTTCATTTTCCACTTTTCCGTCTCTCATCTCGTTTCCAATTTTCCACCAATTATTCATCGACCAAAATTCCAGTCGCCCGGGCCTTCTCCGTTCCAACCGTTGATAAAACTCGCTCCTTTCCTCCTCCGTTTCTTTACTTTTAATTCCGGAACTCGGATATCTTTTTCTCGCACACGTATTACGCTCTAAATGTAAAATAACAGAGTCGCGCTCCACCGCGGAGGGTTTTTCTCATTGTTTTCTTTGCACACGGGTGCTCGAGAGTCACCGCCGAGTTACAAGTGTCGCCGGGAGGTCTACGTGATAAGGTGCACAGAAGCTACGCGAGAGAATTGCGCGGAGGTGTGTGCACGCGGAGGAGAGAGAAAAAAACGAAGAAAAATGAAGAGAGAAGAGGAATGAGGGAAGAAATAAAAGAGAAGAGAGAACACCAGGAGTATGAAGGAACGTTCGGACACGCGCCAATCGCGTTCTCTTCGCTTCGTCAATGTTTCTTCTCCGTACTTTTGAGCAGTTTTCTTCTTTTTTTTCCCTTTCCAGCTCACTTCTCATTTTTTTTCTCATTTTTTTTTGCTCTTCCCATTTTCTCTGTTCTCTTTTCTTCCTTTTTTCTCTGTCCTCGTCTCTCCCGCGGTTTTCTTCTCGTTTTTTTTACTCCGTTTGCTCATTATCTCTCTTCTCATTTTCTTCCGTCTCTCTCTGTTCCTCGCTGACCATCACGCACGATCTTTTCAGCCCAGCGAGCACCACACGGCGACAGAAGCCAACAGAAACGCGTTGTATTGGGCGACATCGCGTGTACGCGCTTCCCATAATATGAGAATGCTATTTTTTTTTTCACTTCGTGTATCCTATATATTTGTCTTCCTTTCTTTTTTCGTGCCACCCACGACACACGTCACGAGACTCGGAGCGAAGAATCGCGTACGTTGTTCGTAGATCTGGAACAAAAGCTCTCTTTTTTGTTTACTTTTTTTTCATTTCAAATTAAATTGAACGATTCAATCTAATATTGAATGAAAAATCGCGAAAATATTAAAATACCGAAAAATATTATTGTAAAAAAAAATCTGAAAAAAAATTCGAAAAAATGTAATTTTTGATTTTTCTCTTTTCAAAGTTTTTTATGAATTTTTCTACACAGTTTTACGCCCTTCTGATGAACAGTAATTAAGAAACGGATACAGATATACAAATAAAAGATACACAGAAAAGATTCGCGGAGTCTCGGGAGAGCCGAGTTTCAATGCTCGAGAGCTCGCGGCAAAAACTCTCAGCAATATCCGCAAGATACAGTCGCTGTTTCTCTTCTACGCGCACTTGGCACGATGTTTCTTTACTTTTCGAGATGTATTGCAGTCCGCACGAGACTACATCTTTTCCAGCATTACATCTCTGGCAACAAGAAAATTTCTCGTTACAGCCGCGCCTATGTATGTAGAGACGAAAGCGCGTGTTCGAAACATTTTGTCGAGACATAATCGTATTTTATCAAAAAATTATATTTTACATATCGAATCGAAGCTGTAGATGAAAATTCGACGTGTTGAAAAATATTTCGAAGTTACAAAATGTACAATTTTGATGAAAAACGATCGGGCTTCATCAAAATAATATTTTGTATCGAACTTCGGAAGTTTTGGATGAAAATGTAAAATGTTCCGATGTGAAATGTATTTCGACGTTACGGAATTCAATTTGTTGAGAGATTTCATTGATTTTTGTATCGAAATGAAGGTTTGGACATATTCGACGATTCGAAGTTAGCTTTTATAAATATTTTCAATATTTTTCTCTTGCAAATATTCTGACGAGTTTTAATGAAAAAAAATATCGTTTTGTGTATTTAATTTTCGAAGGTTCTGAAAACGAAGCATGAAAAATGATCTCGAGTTACGATCAACTGTGTTCAAGTTTTGTTTGAGCTAAAAATAACTTTTTTGAAAAAATTTGCAGATTTTTAACATTTTTTTAAATCCAAAATTATTTTAGAATTCGCGTGGATTCGGACACTCGCGAAAAATGTTCTCGCACACACCTTCGATTCATTTTAATTCAGCCACGAAAGGGTGCATAATATCTGGTACAAGAGCGAAATCGGACGTCAGGTTTAAACGGAAACTCGCGTGCCGGTGTGACAGCGAACGGAAATTGGCAATGATTGCTCATCAGGCTTGATTCTGATCCGCGAATAAGAAAAAGCGCGATCGGTTATCGGTGAGCAATGAACGAAAGTCAATCAAAAAAGAAGAAAAAGAGAAAAAAAAAATTGGAGAACGTGATGCGACACCATTAAGGATTCTTCTCCTCTGATAATGAAATATTTCCCATATAAACTTTCATAAAAACACATTAAAAAGCAAAAATACAAATAATTCATAAATTCAAACAAAAAATTTCGAAATCTTGTCTTTTGTGAATATTTTTCTCAGTCTAAATTTTTTTCTTGTACCTTGAGAATTTTTCGTTCAATCTTATTTCCTTAAATTTCACATCAACGTATTAACATCCAGAATTGAATATATAAATAATATTTTTATTAATTCCAAATTAAATTTTTTTTTTTCTCTATAAATATTTTTCGTCCGCGCTTTTTATCTCTATTTTGCGAATTTTTTTCCCTTTTTTCTGAATTGTCCCTTTTTCCTTCTCTCTCGTCATTTTTTCAGTATCCATATCCAACTCTTTTCCTCTCCCGCGCTCTGATAGTACACGCTCTATGGGTCGATATACGCGAGAGAGAGAGTTGCCAGAGAGCAGGGTGAAAGCGGACCATCGGAGTTGAACCGAGGGGGGACGGATTGCCAGGGGTTCGCGAGGATGGAGGCGTTTCTGTGCTTGTTGGGTTACGCGAGCTCCGGTTTTAAACGTGAAAGACAGAGACAGAGAAAATGTATACATACATATCTTTGTGTAAAAGAAGAGAGAGAGAGAGACAGAGAAAGAGAAATTGAGAGACAGAGACAGAAGAGGAAGGAAAATGGGAGGTCAGAGGAGAAGGAAAAGTTGGAGGAGGAGGAGGAGATCACCAAACTGGCTGTCATTTCCACCCAAAGCCCACTCTCCACCATATTCAACCCCTATAACCAGCACACGAACGTTCTCGTCGACCTGTTTTCTCTCTCTCTGGCTCGTGCTCTCTCTCTCTCTTTCTCTCTCTCTCTCTCTCTCTCTCTCTCTCTCTCTCTCTCTCTCTGTTTCCTCCTCTCGCTCTCTTTTTATCTCTTTCTCTCTTTATATATCTCTGTCCGTCTTTCTCTTTTGCTCTTTCTCTTCACGCACACGACCAGAAATTCTGGTGGCTGTGCTGCATGCAAGCGATATTATATGTTCCTAAAATATTGCCTCGCTAACGGAACCATCGTTGCCATCACTTTTTTGCTACCCTCGCGATTTTTTTTCCTCCTTTTTTTCCGTGGACGTTTTGCTAAAGTTTGTTTATTGAAGTAATTGACGGGGGAGAAACATACAAGGCGATCGAACGGACGAAGTTTTCGCAGTCTTTCATGATATTCTGGGGAGAATTCAATTAGACGATTCAATTTATTACGAAATGAAAAAATATGTTCGTTTATAGTATAATTAAAAAAAAATTTATATAGTAGAGTATAAAAGATAGAATGGAGTTATTGTATTTTAATTTTAAGAATATTACTGGAAAATTGACTTTAAAACAGCAAAAATGTTTGAGATACATAAATAATTATATTCACAATTATTTACATTGTAGAAAAAACGAACGATAATATTTTACATATTTTTTGAAAAAATTCACCTTCAATAAATTATTGTAAAATACCGAAAATGTTCCTATGAGAGATAAAAAAAACGTGTACACGATATGTCCATTACCTTCGCATTATTTTTCATGCTTCAAAAATCGGAAGAATATATTTCAGGAAAAAGCAATTAAGTTTTCCTCATTTTAACGATAATTTCTTAATTATATCGTTGAAACAACGAAAGTGTTTCAAAGAGATAAAAAAAACGTGTACACGATACGTCGATACCTATGTTAACATACTACGTTACAAGTATACACAAAACCAGAAAAATATTTTCGAATTTAATTGTAGGGAAATCAAAAGATAAAATTGTTTACTCGAAACAAACAAGGGCTCTCGAGACGTCGAATGTTTTGAATTTTTTCGGTACATAATGACGGAATTTGACGTATTTTACATTTTTGGAGTACAATTTGGAAAATGCTTTGAAATATGAATTTTTTGGAGTACAAATTATAAACAATACTGTAGAAAAGTTCAAAAGCGAAAATTTTCCCGAACGAATTTAATCGAAAGGCAAAATAAAGGAATAAAAAAATTTTTTTAATAAAATAAAATGAAGAACGTTTTATCATTTGCTAAAAAATTTTCAATTCTATTTTCTGTAAATAAACAAGAAATAATGAATGACAAACAACAATGACATTTTCATTTGTCCATCGAAAGACTAAAAAAATGTTTTCAGTCAAGTCCACAGAGAACGAGAGCAAATTGATTCAAAGGCTAAGTCGAATGGGAAATCGACTTCTCTCTTTCGTTCAGTGACAAGTTGGCTGTCGAAAAATAGTCAGTCTCTCCGGTATCGGGAGCAAATCGACTCTAATACGTCGCGCGATACGATTTATCTCATATCGATATAATTTATTGAGCCACAGGCTGATCCAGACAGAAGCTCGATACAGAAGTATTTTAAAATCGCATCAGCATAACAGGAAGTGAATACTACAACAAATTATCAAAATGTAAATATTTCCACTATATTAAAAAAAATGAAAAATTATTAAAAATTGAAAAATAAAAATAATTACACAACCTTCGAGTCAAAATAATCAAAGCTAACCGATTAATAACCACAATAATTATTCAGGAAATTAGTGAAAAAAAATTTTTAAAACATAGATTTTTAATTAATATCTTTTCCTGGACAAAATATTTTTTAAATCAGTGGACCTAGAAGAGTGCAAAGAAAAAATTGAACACTCGATGCTGAAATAATCGACGAGACGAAACGAGAGAAACGCGTTTAGTTCGCCTACGCTCTTTCGGCCCTTATCATCGACCACTTATCATTATACGAAGTGGCGCATTCTTCTCGCGAGTATATTTTTCTCTCCTTCTCTCTCTCTCACTCTCCTCCTGATAAATGAATGAATCGTCTACCGAGACCATATAACCACCCACACGGGTCTCTTTTCCGTGTATTTTTCTTATCTCTCCCTTTTCCTTTCGATTTCGAATTTCGATACAGAAAAAAAATGAATTTTTCATAAAATCACGAATTTACGTGATCCTGTCATTATCTCCACGTATATTTGAAACTTTTCTATTTTATTGTCTATATTTTTGAGCAAAAATTTGCGAAAGTACAAAGACGAGATTCGTGGAAGAGAGCGAAGTTGGGACTAAACGGGACGCCCTTAAGCTGATCGAGGTACCGTTGCCAGGACACCGGATCGCGACCCCTCGAGGGACATTTTCGGATGGTTGGCGGTGACGTGGGGTGCCAGGATCCGCTCCGGCACAACCTGGAAAAATTGGGAGGCAGGACACAGAGAAGCCACTCCAAGTGACTGTTCGGAAAATTTATGGACCCCCTTTTGCTTTCATATACATATTATATATTCTATGTACATATATTTTACTACACGCAATATTTCATCCAGTCATCGATATGCAGTCTTGAAGGAAAAAAAACGAGTCACCTGTGCATTTTCAATTGAAATGCAAAAATTGTGCACCTATCGTAATTCATTTGTATCCAGTGCTATTTTCTTTTGGAATTCTTTGCCAGTCTCGATTATGTAAATTTCATCAATGTCTTCATTTAAATCTCAGCTCTTTACTCACTTGTTTATAATAATCAAACAAAAATATTGACTTAAAAAAAATAAAAATTACAAGATTGAGTTATTTTTTAAATTTGTAGTTAAAAATTCCTAATTAAATTCTCCACATATCATAAAATTGTTTTTTTTTTCGTATCTTCATTTTCTTCGATCTGTCACGCTCAGTACAGAAAAAATAAAAGAGAGATAAAATGAGAATAATCGCAGAAGCCCGTGGTTTCGAGCTCAGCGTCGAGAATTGCGTACTTTACGTTCGTTCCTCATCCGCCCTCGACTTTCCCTTTCCCGGGGCATCGGGATAATGTTACCCGTTAATTGAGCGTCCAGGGATTTCGCAATTTTGTCACAGCGTGCCACATATCCGCGGGCTCCGGCTCGGGTTACTTCCACATTTCACCCTCGGCTGACGCTGACGCGTCTCTTTCCTTTTTCTCTGCCCCTCCAACTAATTGTAAGACTCAAAAATTAATTCGACCACCACGGTTTCCAATAAGATCGAAAATTCATGATATTTCGGTCACGATTGTTGTTAATAAATAAAAACAAATTAAATTAAAAAATACAAATAATTATTTGTAATTTTCCAATCAAAATAATTTATTATTATTATTTAACTTTACGTTTGAATAATTTTACTTTCTTTGATGATTTTTGAAATTGATAATTATTTATGAGTTTGAAGAGAGTATCAGAAACTTCGTTATATCGATAATAATTACGTCACAACCGGTTTTCTTCCACGAATCATTATTGATAATTGAATTACACATCGATCGATGTCTGATCTATGGAATTAAATTTCCCGTCTCATCCAACTCGTTTTCCATGCCGAAAAGATTTTTATACTTAATTTATTTTATTCAGCTGAAAGATTCAGCTGTCGTCCAGAAAATCGCTCCGATCTATAGTTTTTCAGCTCCAACGTCTCGTGTCGCCATTCTTCACCGAATTCCCAGCGTTTATAGCAGATTTTATACACGCCGAAGTGAAAGAGAGGAAGATGGAAGAAATTCTGCGTTCCTCGATCCTCGAATCTCACGACGCGAGATTCCATTTGTTTTACTACCCCGTCAAAGGTCCACTCAGCTCTCTCGTAACAACGACATAATTCGCCGTCGAGGAGGCAATAGAATCGGAGATAAACAGAAAAAAGGCAATAAAAAAACAAAGAAAAACAAATTTCTTATAGCGGATTCTTTTCGAGAAGTGAAAAAAAATGTTGAAAGAAATTATGAAGAGAAAAAAAAATACGTTTACGATGATATAATTGCAAAGGATTGCGCTATGAGACGAAATTACGAGTGTTGGGAATTTCAACGTCGAGTTACTTTATCACGCGAATCGTTACGATATGAATTTTTGAAGTTTGTTTCTATTTTTTAATAACGCAGGAGTATTTACCAAAGGATAAACTTTTTGATAAATTATTAAAATTGTTAAGAATATTTTATCAAAATTTTTCATCCGGAAAGTTATTCTCGAACTTATATTCATTCGTTGATTTTCATTCTGTGTTTGGATTTCTATTATTTGCAGAGTTAGTTCCTCGGTGCGACTTTGCAGAATCATCAATGTTTGGAGAGCTAAATTTCTTCGACTTTTCCTTCATTTTTTGGGAAAAGATGTGATCCCGAAGTCTCTGGTCGGGACCTCTAATTATAGGAAAGAAAAAAAAACTAGTTAAATACGCGTGGAATGAATCTTTCGTACTACCGCGAACCAGAAAAGCGGAAGTGTCGATGAAGACAAAAAGAGAGTGGAGAAAAGAGTTCGAGATGGAAGATCGTCCTTTTTTATTTCATTTTTCTCTTTCCCCCCCTTTTTTTGTAGTTTTAGTACGAAGCTTGCTCTTAGAGTTGACGCTGCAAGTTAGCGATGCCTCGCTAACGGTCCACTTGAGTCAACAGACGGCCCTCGATCGTTAAGACAAACACACGGAAAGCCCTCTTCTTCCTTCTGTCCGCGCTCAGGAACATTTTTCTCGTGCACGTATAGGGTGTCCGAGAAATTGACATCGAAACTAAGAAAATAAGATTCCTCGTAAAATTTCAAGAGGAAAAGTCCTGACGCATTTTTTGATCGGACTTACCGTTGGCGAGTTATCGGCTCGTAAGCGTGAGCCAATTGGACACACCGCTGCGCGCGCAGTCACGTGACGCGGCGCTCGCTGGTTGGTCGAACTTGGATCGCCGATAACTTTTCAACGGTTGCTCGGATCGAAAAACCGCCAAAGACTTTTTGGTTTGGAATTTCATGAGGAACTCGTTTCCACATCAATGACTACAAATTCTTGAGACACCCCGTAGTGAGGCTCTCTTATTTTTTTCCAATCCTCACCTCTCCTCTCATTCGTCTTTATCTCTGGTACCATTATTATCGCTTCTGAGAGATACAGTCGAGAAAAATTCAAATGAACGATAAACGTCGAGACGATTGTGCTCGCCTTATGTACACTCTCAAACGTGAGCGTACATTGTATAAATCAACATGAACGCATCTGCGTCAAACGGTAGCATTCCTACCTTATACAGATAAATAATACCAATCACCGGACACAGCTGCCGGAAAGTTTTGAAATCAACACGTTTTCTGTTATCCGCTATCGAACTATGAATGCACCGTGGAATTTCGATGCAATTAGAGCTTCAAGACCGAAGGCGACAGAAAAATGACATTCGAACCAAAAAATTTACAAATTTAGTTTTTTCAATTTTTAGATGGATACAGTATTTTTTATTGAAAAAATACTATTCCGATAAATACATTTGAACCCCTAAATATAAATATTAATAATATAGTGAAATTATATCTTTCCTTTTTATTTTCTTTCGTTTTCTTCGACCGTAAGTGTTTAAAAGGTGCTAAAGAGATCAACGGGGATACATTTGAGAAGCCGATACAACGTTGTGTGCAGCCTTGCAGGATTTGACATTTGACAAGACAAGACGGTAAAAGGAATCCTGATGAATACGCTCGGTATTTTAATCCCGATGGACGACGGAGAAGGAAAAGAAGATGAGATATTGAGTAGAGAAAAAGAAAACTTTCCAGTTTCTCGACTCCAAAAAATACAAAAGTTAGCTGTACTCGTAGTTCTTCGGCACGTAATGCACCGATGCTCACTCGCGGCGAAAAACTTTGTGCAGTGAAAAATTCAACACGAAAGAAAAGTCAGAAACGAAAATATGAAGTCGAAGGAAAAAATCCCTTGCGAATATTGGCGTATACTTTTGTAACTTGAAAAAAGGGTTTTTTGCACATTTTTCGAATTTCTGGCCAAATAGGATTATAGTTCATATTCTCATGATTTAGAAATGTCCTATGTGGGTCACGAATTATTAAGAATTTTTGGTACCCCTGAGTACAAGCGTTGAAAAATTTCGGAAAAATCTGAACGAGATACTCGATACACCAGGCGCGAGGATCATATAATCGTATGCCCTCGTTATTTATTCAAACCCCTCGCGACAGTGGATCTCAACTGTAAAAGATTTTCGATAACGGTACAAAAGACAAGAAAAGGGAATGAAATAAAAAAAACCGAAGAAAAATAAAACGAGAGGAAAAAGAGAAGATAAAACAGAGGCCAAATCAAATAAAAAACATATCCAAGTGATCACAACCCGTAAAAAGTGCTCGCACATTTCAGTGCTCGCTGACTATTTACCGTAAAAATTGGTGGAAAAAGATCCCTTGGCGCCCTCGATGCTTTTTCGCCTAATCGAGATATTCTCGTTGTTTATTCATCTATCTCTCTCACTCAATTTTTATCCTTTCGTTCCTCCCACTGTCCTGAATTCGTGAACACTTTTTGAGGTTCTCATTGACGGAATTGGGGAATCCAAAATGTTTTTAAATTTGAACGAATCGGACAAATAAAATCAAATTGAAATTTCAGTGGACATTAAAAATAAAATGTAATCATATAAAATATTGCAATACAAATTATGAATAAACATTTAAACCAAATATTGCAAAAAAGAATTAAAAAATATATCTCTATGCAAAATAGTCGAAAATTTCGAAAATGAAATGATTAACAAAATTTAATTGAATATTGCTCCAAAAAATGGTACGCTAATCTTTAAAATCACTTTTCCAATTGGAATTCGTGATTAAATTCGACGAGGGTGGTAAATATGGAAAAAATTTCGCGATCTGTTCTCCAATCGTTTTTTTTTCTTTTCTCCCGTGAGTTCTCTTGATAAAACTACTCTGTCCCTATCTGTCTTACGGCATTCACGTTTTTTTTTTCTTTTCTCTTCCTCTTCTTGTTTCTCTTCTTATCCCGCACATTCGGCGCCCCTCCACGCTATCGCGGCAGATCGTGTGCCTGTCAGGGATTCTCATACGAATAACGCGGAGGATCGATGGACGTGATAACAAAAAGGAAAAATATCCAGAAACGAAAAAGAGGACAAACTAACCCAATTCTGTCCGACGAAAAATCAGAGAACGAAACCAAATGAAGAATTTTTTTTTTAAATATAAAAAAATGACAAAATAACCAAAAAATTAGGTAAAAGAAGATATTTATGTTAAAAAAGACATCAAAACTTTATAATCAATTAGAATTTTTTTTTAAAGTCGTGAGTACATGAAGGGGAAAGAAAGAAGAGCACAAAGGAAAAACGTACAGAATATTTTTAACGCGATAAAGTGTAAATGGGGAGACGGCTCGTCATCCGAAAAAACAGCCAATCGAATCGACAGAATAAATATTTATGATCAATAAATTATCGGGAAAATCCCTTGAGAGGGTGTTGCCTGGGCGTTATACAGGCGCGCGGATTTATCGCGTTCCCATACGAATATAGCACGAGAAAAAAAAATCCCTAACGATGCAATTTAAATGGTCCAAACTACTAAATTAAGATGTCACCTATAAACTTCGTAATTATCTGTCTATTACAATTATATATTTTTTTAAATTTATCAATAAATTACAAATTTATTACAATTGTCAATAAAAATTGAAACACCAATTTTACAATTTTACAATTTTTCCTAAAATAAAAGAAAAATATTTTCTCGCACACGAAAAGAAATGACTTTGAAACAAGACAACGTCAAAACTATCAAAAAAAATTTCCCCACCAAAAAATAATATTTCTCATTCACGTAAACCTCAGAGACTGTCAAATTAAGAAAAAATTTTTTTCTCGCGAGAACATGATTTATTCGTGTGCGCATGGAATAATGATGGAAGTGGCCAGGATTTCCCGGAGTGTAAACAAAATGAGAACCCTTTGCGGTGGCGGCGAGAGAGAGCGAGAAAGAGAGTCGCGGGCCAGAGGGAGAGACGCGGAGAGGAAAAGATATTCGGTAGACGAGGAGAGAATGGAGGGGAATGTCCGAAATGGAGGGGAGAGAGCACGAGGGGTGGAACAGGGACAGAAAATAAGTTGGTGTGCGTTTTACGAGTCTGTGTGTGTACGAGAAAGAGAAAGAAAAAGAGGAAGAGACAGAAAGCGAGAGAGAGAGAAACGAAGATAAAATCGGAAGACGGACCAAGCGAGAAGGAAAGAACGAGAGAGAGAGAAAGAGAGAGGAGGAAAGATTCCAAAGGGGGAAAGTGAGAAAAAAGACGAGAAATTAGACAGAGAAGAAAAGGTTGGAAGAGCCTCGAGCGGCGAGAATATGCTCGTGGAACGTGTAAGAGAGTTCGAAAGAAACAGAGACACGTCGAATTAGATGCAGAGAAAGGAAAGATAGAAAAAAAATGAATAGAATAGAAAAAAAGTTGAGAGAGATGAGCAGAATATGGACAAAGAGCGAGAGAGAGAGGAAAAACGTGCAAAAAAAGAAAAAAAAACGAGATGCCACGAGAGAGACAGAAAATATACGAGCAGAATACGAGAGAAAGAGAGAGAGAAGAGATCTAGATAGAAAAAATATTGAGAGGGAAGATAAAAAAGATCAAAAGCGAGAGAGAGAGTGAGAAATATGCACGTAGTGTGATAAAAGGAGGGAAAGAGATTAAAAGAGAAAGAGAGATGGGAATAATGGACAAAGCGTGATAAAGAGAGAGAGAAAGAAAAAAAATCTGTGCAGAGGGATGGGAATGGCTTCACTCACACCCACGCCGACGAGCTCCATGCGATACGAATGATAGAAAAGGACGTGCACGGAGAGCACAACTGCCTCGGCTTTTACGCTAGACTCAGCATTCCGCGTGCTTCATCATCCCTTGCACAATAATTGAAGAGAGAGAGAAAGGAAATTGTACTCCCGCATATGTACACTATTGAAAACGATATGTGTAATTATAAAGTATCGTATTACACGATGTATATGAATATAATCATATGAATAATAAATTGTAATTTTACTCGTGGAAGAATTTTATTTTTTGTGTTCAGAAAAATAAAATTATTAGAAAATAATTTGGAAAAACCAAAAATGATCTGAAAAATAAAATTTATCGATTTCTTGCCATTTTTAATTTTGTGAAATTTTCTTTTTTCAGTATGAACATATTCGAAAAAAAATATGAATAAATCTTGAATCAATTTTATCGCATATAAAAAAATTTTTATTTTATAAATTAGCATTTGGATTTTCCGAATTTTTCCACGTGAGTATACAAAATGTTAGTATGATTTCATTTTAAACTACTGTTAAAAAGTAGTTAAACAACCACGAATTAATTTTTTTAAATCTCTGACTCGATCATACTCTTTTAATTCAATTTTTTAATTTTTTTGAACTTTTCGTGTAATTTATTTTTCTCGTGAACGCTGTACGAGCATGATTTTAATGGTTAAATAATCTATTTTGCGTGTCGAAGAAGCCTCTAGAGACTGGAGGAGCTCAAGACGAACAAAACGGATCGCGGTGAAAGTCCGTGGAAAACTGATCCGAGGATCCTTGATCCTTGATCCTCTCCGGCGCGCTTCGTCTCTCGATATAGGTTACACGTATACACACATTTTTGTTTTTATATAGAAGGAGCGCCAGGAAAAATATAGAGACGGAAACAAAGAGGGAAGGAGACTTTGCGTTCTTCTATACAAAGCTGCTCACGAATACGATTTACATTTTATTACGATATTACCAGCCTCTTATTTCTACTTTATATATTTTTACCTCTATAAAAACTGTGAAAAAAAAATATGTTTCAAATATTCTTAGAAGATTTTTTTTCATTTTTATTATATTAAACAATTTATTTTAAAATCTTCTTTAAGATTAGATTAGATTAGATTTTATTTTAATTTTTATTCATTTTTTAAAATTATTTTCTATCTTTGTGACATTCGAACTGGAAATATTCGTGTGCACGTGTTCATAAAATGATTGATAATATAAATCTATGAAGAGAGAAGTGAAAACGAAGAGGATCCAATCATCAGTTTGATCAAAGCTCGGAAGATAGTTACAGACATTTTGTCGTGTATTTCGATATATAAAGAGAACAGAGGGACACAACAGTGTGTTATAATTATCGTTCTTGGACGTTCCAAAGGTTTCCTGGCGGTCTAACTGGACGTAACAAAGAGGACGATATTAAATTGGAAGATCGAATGGGACGAAAACTGTCAGAAACACGCGTTCATCCCCGGATCCCCGACGGATCGTTTCGAATTTCATTTTCCAGTCATTTTCTGGAATATACGTCAGTGATAAGATCTCGATAAAATTTAGTTTTTGGGGAAAAAAATTTTATTTATTTTCAGAAAAAATTTTTTTGATGAAACTTTCAGCGTTGAATTTTTTTAAAATTAATTTTATCTTATGGTTCGTTATAATTAGAATTTGTGAATTAAATTTTTCTCGAAAAGATTTACCCATCGATTTTTTTAAAAAAATTTTTATATTTTCATTTGATATTTTTTTTATATTGTCACGAACAAACGATTATTTTTTTCATGTCAAAAAATTATGGACCGATCGAGCAAAAAATTGGTAACCGACCGGAAGTAATAACCGAAGTGCCACTGGCAATTTTCTTTCTCGTTTTGTTTCGCTCCGTTTGTTCGCGGATCGAATTTCTCCCGCCCGTTTAGTTCGTAAATTCGGCGTCTCCCTCTCATTTTGGACGTGTACATGCCCAGAAAATTTGGTTCGTTTGAAAATCTCGATCCGTCGCTCTCGGTCTCTCTTTATCGTCCGGCAATCCGGGTCACTCGGTAACCGAGCTCAGCGCTCACCGCGCGTTGCTCGCGCGTCGACTGCCAGATTGTAATTAAAACGCCATCGCCGGATTCTCTGGAACGCTGACCAGAGTACAATCCGCGAGAGAAGGAAAAGGAAGAAAAGGAAGAACATGAAAGAAAAAAAAACAGATTGAAGGATGCGACAAGAAAATATAATTAAGAGGACAAGAAAAAAGCTTTAAAAAAATCACAAAGGAATTTTTTTTTTTCATATAAAAATTGTCCTATAAATAACAGGTCTGTCAATACTGATTCTTAGATCGATATGCAATTTTTATATATCTACATTGGAAAAATTAACAAAAAAGAAAATTATGTAACAAATTTCAATTGCAATTGCAATTGCAATTTCAGTTGCAATTTTGGAATATCCAACTTTTAGAATAAATTAATACATCAATGTCGATTTAATAATTTAATATAATTATTATAATTATATCAATTTTATCATTTCATCATTTAAAAAAAAACGAAGAACAAAAATAACCGAAACACGGAAGCATCCACGAAAAAGGATAAAAAATTCACGTACTCCGAATATCAAGATAAAGTACAAAAATGAGTAAAATAAACTTTCAAGAAAAAAAAGTATATCTCTGACCCTAGTACGTCTATCTCTAGAAATTTTTCCTATATCGAGTCTCGTCGCCCACATCCACTTGCACGCAGATGTGGGCGAGTGTCGAACGATCGGGGTGAGTTTACGGAGGGGGGATTGGAGCACGATAGAAAGAGAAAGAGAGAATATATTATACATATATATATATATATATATATATGAGAGAGAAACACATACACACACACACACATATATACAGAGAGAGAGAGAGAGAGAGAGAGAGAGAGAGAGAGTTGCAAAGGGTATAGTTGTGGAAAGCCCAGAAACGCTCGATGGTGAAGGGACCTGAGGGGGAAGCTTCGTAGTGGTTACGATGGTGGAGTAAGGGGTTGGATGGTGGTTGAAACGCGGACGAGGGTTGCGGCGTCGCTAGGCAACTGGCGCCCCCATCGTGTACGCGAGTATTTCCACTCGCGAGTGCTCTGCACAAACCTCTCTGTCTTTATGTATATATGATGGACATATGTATGTATGTATGTATATATATATATTACAGTATATACATGTATATAAATGCATATCTATACGTATATAAAATGTACATGTAGATCTTTGTATATGTGTATCTTTGTCTCGCGTTATATACACATCAGAGCCACGCGAAAGTACCAAAATAGCGATACTCGTATACTTTCTAGGCTCTCAACAATCGCGACTTGATCTTGTTGAGAGACGAGGAAGAGGAGAGGAAAAAATGAGGAAAAAAGAAAAGAAGATATTTGGAGAACGAATTATTGTCTGTATCGTGTTGGGAAGATTCGCGTCAAAGGACAAGCTATTTTTTTTGGATCTTTTGACGCTCTTATTGTTCTGGGGCTCTTTTAAACTTTTTGTGATTGGAGGATTTTTGATCATTGAATTTCAGAAGGAATCGAAAATTGGATGGATTTTTTATCAACTTTGATGTTTTTTTGTTATTGAATTTCTTTTGGAGTGATTTCGAAACGTTCGAGATGACAAAAGAATGGATTTTATTTAATTTTTTTTAAGTTTAGGAGTTTGGTAAAGTTTTAGACTTGAAATTGAGATCTCCGATTTTTTGTGAGTGTCAAGATGTGTCAAGAATTAGATGTAATTTAAGTGAAAAGATGAGATCGAGTGGAAGGAAAAATTAAGGGTGAAGGGAGAATTCTTCGTACGATTCATTCTCTGATGGACGCGAACCCGTATCTGTGTGTCGATACAAAAAAGGAGAAAAAGAAACGGGCCGGGCAGGATTTAGCGAAGAAGCGAGACGCCATTGTCTCGGTGACAGAACGGCAGCTCTCTGACGCACTTCGGCGATTGCACGCATTTCTTATAAAAACCTCAGACAAAATCTCAAAAAAAAATGGATACAAAAAGTAAAACGATATTAACTAAACATATAAAAATGTTCAAAACTATGCCAAAATCTTGAATATTTCTCTATGAATTATAAATGAAATTTTCGTCTCAAAATAAATTTCATCTTTTTCTCTTCGTCCCTTATTTTATTAGTATATATTTTTTCAAATTTTTCAACAAATTTATTCTGCATTATAGATACTTCAAATCACTTTGAAAATTAAAGATCTCATCTCATCCACATCTTAAATTAAAAACATATTTTTAATTCAGATCCTTGTCAACATCGATGTTCGATCAACCCCCTCAAAATTTTTCTCCACACCATTCCTTATATAATTTTACTTCCTATATGAATAAAAATTCAATATTTTGCCAACATTTTTCATTCTAAAAAAAATTGGACCTCATCCTCAACCTCGCCATACACACACAATTCTCCATTTTATCGAATTTGTTCTCAGCATAGTTCAAATTTCAATGCACACACCGTGCGCCCCCGCGGTCGCGAAAGAAACCGATGCGGAGCCTCTCGTTTGCAAAGAATATCCCGATTCTCGCATAATCCATTTTCACGCTTCTACATCGGAGTACAAAGAGTCGGGCGAGCGAGTGTGCGGGACCCGGGAGGGTCGAGTGTGTGCGCGAGTAATCGCAAAACCCTTTCAAAATGGCGGCGAGCGCGCGAGTCCTCAGGTGGGGCAGAAAAGCAACCTCGGAGCGTCACACCCCGATGCTTTCTTACACGCGCTAAATATTGTTCGCGAGAACTCTCCATCGCACGTGTATAATGTATAAATACGCGTCCTATATATATACATATGTACATAGATAATATACATATTATATACGATACGTATATATGTATATAACGTGATATATATATTTACGTGTATAATGTATAAATACGCGTCCTATATATATACATATGTACATAATATACATATTATATACGATACGTATATATGTATATAACGTGATATAGATATTTATATACGTGCTGGATATATTCCATACATAAGCTAAAAAGAGCCTTTTCTTCCCGAGATCCTCGCGAGTTCTCCCACTTTTTACCCGCGAACGCGATGATCATTTCTCAGACTTTTCTTCTCCTCTTCCCAACCCGACGAGTCTGCTGCGCGTTTGAAAAATCGCTAGTCAGAATCCACGATGGCTTGCATCGTTCAAAGTCATTTTTGGTCCCGTCTCTCTTTTTTTTTTGGGTCGGAAAGAGATTTATGAAAATTAAGATTTTGGCTGTCGAGGACTTTATATTTGGTCTTGGAAATTGTAAAAAGTTTGCTTGAATTTAATTGGAAAAATTTGGAAATTAAAGGGGTACGTGTGTGAAAATTTGATAAAAATGAAAAATTTCGAGTTTTTTTGTATATTTCTGTCGATTTTCTTTTTAGTTTATTCTCAGTTAATGTCGATGAATTTAGAAAAGAAAACGGTAACGTTCCTGTATATCCGCCCACATGAGAAATTGCTATTTGCGTCTACGCACTCGTTGGATAATATTTCGCAGCGATTCTCTTTTTTTTCATCCCAAGATCGACGGTTATTCAACAATTTGCATCTTAATCTTACATCCGGGATCGTAAAATAGCGAGAGCGATGAGAAAAAGCGTCTCGCTCAATGTTAAAACTCGCATATGTGTATATTATTTACATTTAAATAAAGAAAAGTGAGTGCCTGTAATGTCCTTGTCATATTTCAAAGAGGTTGGAAAACATCTCGACTCAGTTAAAAAATTTCTAAAAAAAAAGAAATTCGTAAAAAATTTGCGATGAACTTTTCACTCGAAAATTTCATGCGAGATCTCAAAATCAAACAGAAAAATCTCAAAAATTTACAAACCGTCACAAAAAAAATAAAAAAATTCAATACTCATATTTTATAGTAAAAAATGAACGAAAAAAAGCAAAAAAATGAGATGAAGAAATATTTCCTGGAGTGGAAGAGAAAATACGAGAAAAATGACATCACAGATATCAGCTGCACATTCAAATATGTAAAAAGGCGAAAATAAAAAAAGAACGAAAAAAAATGGAAAGAATGTTCCAAAGACTCTCCAATAATTTTTCATGTACAGTAGGACGATTTTCAATCGCGTACAGCGAAACGGGAGCCGGAGGATCGTCTATGAAAAAGTGCATAAATCGCGCCCTTTGGTAGGACGGAGATAAAAAGATCAAGAGGAATAAAGGGCGAACGTGAGGAAGAGAAAGAGGAATAAAAATCAAAATAAAAGGTATAAAAAAGAAAAAAAGAGTTTGAGGTTCGAATTCGTAATTCGTTACGCCTGAAAACCTCGTTCTCGTTAGTCTCGACGCCGTGTGGAAGCGTGTGTGTGCGTGGGACAGCGAGAAGAAAAACAAGAAAGCTGACGTACGAAAGAGAGAAAAGAGAAATATAAAAGTGTGAGAGAAAAGAGAAAAAAAGAAGAAGAAAGAAATGGTAGAGAGAGAGAAAGAGAAAAAGAGACAAAACGTCTCGCTTTTCTCATCTCTTTGGCTCATGTGCGGCCTTTCTCTCCGTTTTCCTTCTCTCCGTTTTTGCCGCGAACGCGCCGCCAACGCGCGCGTTACGGCCATCAGGCTCGCCCCCGCGCGGACTCCCGCGAGAGTCGAAAAACTCGTCCTGCGTCTCTCTCTCTCATCTCTCACGGTATGGGAATAAACAGAGGAAAAAAGGAATAAGAAAAGAGAAATGAAGGAAGAAAAATAATAAAAAAGAAAATAAAGTGAAAATAAGGTAAACGTGTCCAGCAGTCTTTGAAAGATGTCTCAATAGTTGAACATCTCTCAGTGCAATTATATATCGATACGAAAATAAAATATGTTACATATTTTTTATACATTTGATATAACTTATTTTTCCATCCTGATTTATTATACATAATTAATTTTATTCAATAAAAAAGTTCATTTATCATTTCTAAGTTATATATGACAGTCACTTTAGAGTTGGCTGGACATACCCTTAAATTTTTTCTGTTTTTCTAAATCACTCTAACCCTGTTCTTTACAATTTTTGTATCACGATCTCACCATGAATTTTATAATACAATTTTCCTTTCACCGTCCAGAAAAGGGAAAATAACCGGACAAAAAAAGTTCATCGAAAAAAAAATGAAGAGAGGCCAACGGGGACTAATTTTTCCGTGGTTTTCATCCCCCAAACCGTAAAATGGTGAATATACACAAGTATACAAAAAGCTCGAGGATGCTCTCGCCCGCAGCAGACGGCCGGAAACAAACATGTCTCGCCACGAGCGTACACAGCCGTAATTTTCTATCTCGTATACGCAACAAATACACGCGTTTGAGCTTTCGGTATACGCGGAAAAGTTTTGATATGTACAGAGGGAGGGAAGAGAGAGCAAGATAGAGTTAAAGGGTTTGAGATTTGTCCCGTTTGCTCTGGTACGTGGTCATTAATTCGCCTCTACCCTCACCGGAAAACTTTCTCTCTCTCTCTCGAAAAGCTCGCCCTCTGCTAATGTAACCAGGCTGATTCACCCTCCGACAACACTTACTCTTCTTTCTCTCACACCCGCAGTTTTGTTCACTTTCTCCTCTCTTGATCCTCTTTACAGTCCCATCTCATTCTCTCTTCTTCTCGTTCAACCTCCCTGGGCAAATAATTCGTGAGCTTTATCGCGAATCGCAATTCACTCGCTAATTGTTATTGATATCGCTCAGAAATTTCTCATCTCATTCTTGGACTGGATACGTATACGGCTGAATAATATTCTTAAATATTTATAGATGGAGAATGTACGAAAATTTTTTAATTTTCGTGATCTGTATTGAATTTTTTAGACTCAAATATATGATATAAATATAAAAATGGAGAACTTGAATAAATAATCATTAATGAGTTTTAAGATATGACAGATTCAATTTCTCATTTTTACTAATTAAAAGTTTCAAGTTGTGTTATAAATTATTTTTCAATATTATTGTGGGGAAAAATTTAATAAAAATAAATTCCACGTGTCAACGACAGAAAATTAATTTCTTTATTACATAAATTTTTATAAAACTCACTAAATTGTCTTCCTCCATCATGAAGATTTTATTATTTCATCTCACAGAAATTTCACTGACTGCATGTAAAAATTTTTTTTTGATAAAAAATTTTGCTTATAAAAAATTCCATTTTTTTTTGAAAAAATTGTAAAAAAATGAGAAAGACGCAATTGTGCCCTGAAACCAGGCACTTCGCGTCTAAAATGAAGCCTAGATATTACACGAATTCGTAATTATATTGCAGTTGAAACAACGAGAAGGGGCGAGGAGGAATTGGTCCATGGCAAGTCGGGCGCTACTCTGTCAGCGTGACAATTTATGTCAAGTCTGTGTGTGTCGTACGGACGTGAGCGCGCGCTCGTGGAACGCTCGCGAATATTTGGATGTGTGCTAACCAAGCTCTCGGATACATAACAGAGCGGAGTTTGCAACTGAAAGCCTATTAGCGCCAGACGGAGAGTCCCACTCCGACCCTAAACTCGCCACTTAGCCAAAACTCGAGAGACGTTTCGCCCGCCGATGCGAGCCGGCGAGAAAATTTATTCATTCGCTTTCTTCTACGCCGAACGAGTCTCGAGTGAGAAACGCACCGCGTTATTGTCTATTAGCTGGATATTGACTGAGGATTACGATTTTTTCGATGAAATTTATTAATTGAGAGAAATATTTCAGATTTTAAGATTTTTGGTGATTTTTTTGCTGATGAGTGAGACATAACATTTGGAATTTCAAATTTTTTATCATGAAAGTGAAAAAAATATTCAAAATAAAATAAAAATAAAAATGTAATACAAAATTCACTTTTCAAATAAATCCCTCAAAATTTGCTCCTGGCAATTAATTAACTAAAATAGTTTTATGATTGACGAAAATTCATTCGGTAAGGTCAGACTACGCGAACTTGCGTTATCGTTTGATTTTATTGACACACCTAACGAGTTTTTAGACGACGAAAACTTGACGTCAAACACGAAACTCGCGTTGCAAGGATAATTTGTGCTCGACAATTTTTGTATACATTTCGCGTAATTTACGCAGCCCACGGAGTTGTACAAGCGCACACGAGGCAGAGGGGACACAACGTTTGGCCTTTGTCGTCGCGTGGAAAGAAAAAAAAAGGCGGGCTTGCGAAGCTTTCGTGCCGCTGCAACGATCGCGCCGGTGTTTTGGCTGGTGACGTCATCGCCCAACCGAGAAACGACAACATCACGTACGAGAGGGAAAAAACGAAATTACTCTAATTTTTTTTTTCACTCCGCCATCAGGTCTGGTAAATTGAGAATGCAGCTCGAAAATTCTCTTTTCTCTCCTCCTCGGAGGTGGTTCAGAGTTTTTAAATGAAAATCGAGAAGAAACAAAGTTCGTTTCACTTTTTTCTTTGCAAAGCTCTCGTGAAATTTAAACGACTCGGATATTCTTGGCTTATGCGAATTTAATGGACAGGATTTCGGAGTTTTTAATTCAAGTAGGAATTTAAATTCAAGTTTCTGCTTTAATTAAAATTGACACGATTTTTTATCCAAAATACAGGTATAAAGTTTTTAGGTGAAAACTTCGGTACGTGAAATCTTGAAAATTTGTAAAAAAATCTTATATTTTCCATATTTCAAAAATGAACAAAAAATTATTTGATAAAATTTGCAGAATTTACAATATAAAATTTGTACCAAAAAGCAAGTTAATAGAAACGTGGTAAAAAATAAGAATAATCATTAAAATTTCTATCAAATTTTCAAAAATGAACAAAAATTACATTGAAAAAATGTGTATTCCTCTTTTTCCGGTTCCTGTACGTGGGCGAAAGTGATTACCGATGAAAGTTATCGCGGAAAATTCACGTGTCTCGTAACGAAGCTTCGGCGTGGAATAGAAAAGAAGAGGAGACCGTAAAAGAGGAAAAAGATCAAGAAGAATAAGAAGAAGAAGAAAGATGAGATGATGAAGAAAGGCTGAAGGAAAGGGATACGTGTTGCATGTATACAAGAGACGAGGCTATACGAGTTGGAGAGTTATATGGAAAGGAAGAGAGAAGAACCCGGCAATTTTCACTGGCCTGTAATTTGGGATTCCTTTTTACGGCTGTTTCTCGGCGCCTTCGCTCTTTCTCTTTTTTTTCTCTTTCTCTTGTTCTTTCGTTCTTTTTGTATACATTTCTCTCTCTCTTTCTCCTTTCTCCATCGTTTCCCCGTCTCGTTTTTTCTCTCTCTCTTTTTCCCGCTCGTGTCCCTTTCCCGAGTTACCGAACTACCGTATCTACGCCCTTTGCTCGTTCTTTTTTTACTCTCGTTCCTCAATCCTAGCCTCAACATTTCCAGATTCGTCCCTTTTTCTTTTGATACTAATTAACTCGTTTTTTTTCTTCGTCTCGAGATTGAAATCGCGTTTTAATATCTGCCCTTTCAACTCCTCCTTGGATATTTTTCGTTCATGCTTTTAGTCCATTTTTATACACTCGGTTGCTAATTACGCGACGAGGAGCGACTCTCCTAGTCCTTTATGTAGTATCGAGAGAAACGCGAAGACGGGTAAATGATCTTTTTCAATGAAAAGGGAATAAAATATTTTTTTACGATGAATTACTACACGCTAGAGTTGAATATTTTGCAGTTTTTGCTTATAATGATTCTCATTATGATTTTTATTTCTTGTAATAGATTTTTAATGATTAATTTATAAATTTCATTAACTTTTTTCTTCATTTTGTTGGGTATTGACGGATACGCGAGTATGTTTTAATATTAACCAAGAATTTATTATAACAATAACTTAATGTCGCAGCGAATTTGGCCAGCTTGCCCGCGTGGATATAAGTCGGAATTCCGTACTGACTTGACTTGCTCGAATGTCCCGTATTTAAATCAATTTTCGTCCATTGAGATTGGTAAAGTCAGAAGGATAGAAAAGGGATCATAAACTAAAGAAGGATGCATGAGTTCTAGAAAAATTCGGGAACGGGAAAAATGAGGATTAAGAATAATGTACAAGGAGATTTTTCGCGAGAAGAAGACGAAAAAAATATAAAAACTGAATAGAAACGGTTTTGGAAAAAAGGAAATTATTTTATGCTTAGGGAAAACCGGGCAATGATGAGTGACCGAAGGGTTTGAGAGGGCACGGATTATTTTATTCGAGCAAATTCTAAGTTCTCTTGAAATTGGAAAAAATACAAAATATAATCGGAAAACTTCGAGAAATAAAATATGAAATAATTAAGAGAAATACAAAATATTTTCGATCGTTGAGAAGGTTCTAGCAAGGTGGAAGACGAGACTCCCCAAAATTTCCATTCTTCCCAAGTTTTTCATTTTTACATACTTAAAAAAAGTGATTTTATTTGAACTTTCGTTTTCTGAAAGTAAAAAAGAGCAAATAGTACAATGAGTAATTTCCAAATCGTTAAGCCAAACCTCATCGATTCCTACCGTTCGACCCAAGAAAAAATGTAATCCTCGTCAATATCTCCAGAATCCTCGAAACTCATCTTTCGCGAGTCTATAAAAGACGCGTATCACTTCCGATGTAGTTACAAGACCGGTTATGGCAAGTGCGGGGCGAAAAAGAATAAGGAACAAAAAAAAATACGAGAGACAAGAGCGCGAGAAGGGATGCGAAAAAAGGAAAGAGACAAAGGGAAAACGTAGTATCCGTAGTAAGTAGTAGGAAAAGAAAAAAAAGTGAAAGAAAAGAGATGAAAAAAGCAAAAAGAGAAAAAAAACATTTGTTGTCGTCTTCGTCGTCGCCCGTGTCTTAGGTTTAATATTAAAGGTGAAGCGCTCGGCGGACGTGCTCGCTGCGAGGTACTCGATACGCGTTCGCTTCGGGCGCGAGCTGGGAACGATCTATCCGCTTTAAAGCGAAAAGAGACTTCCCCAAGTGCCAGACTCTTCTCTTTTCTCTCGCTCGCTCTTTTTGCTTTCTCTCTTTCTCTTTCTCTCTCCTGTACTTTTAGCTCTTTGTCTCTCTCGCTCTCGCGTTATTTTCTCTCTCTCTCTCTCGATTCGGTGTCTCTCTCGCACTCGTTGCTCAATCTCTCTCGCTCTTTTCCTCTCCCAGTGACACGCCGGGTTCCTCCTCCTATTTTCTTCCTCTTCTATCGTGTTTTCCCCCACCAGAAAAAAGTTCGTGCAACAAGCCCCTACTCTGGGAATTCTGGCTCCACCTCCTTCGTCACTTCCTTCGTCTATCTCGAGGCGCCTCGCTTCCAATTTTTCCTCTCTTTCATTCATCTTTATTTTTTGCTTCCTCCATACGCGCTCTCTTTTTTTTACCCCCTTTTTTTCGCTACTTGTTTCTTTTTTCTCCCTCTCTCGCTTTTTCTCGCTCGGTTCCTCTTTTTCTCTCTCGGACCCGACTGGACTCGAATCTCCTTTTCTTTCTCTCTCTCTCTCTCTCTCTCTCTCTCTCTGAATTGCTCCCACCACGCCAGGCTGTTGATCTTTCCCTCTCCAAATCTCGTTCTCTCTCTCGCTCTCACTCTCTCTTTTTCTCTCTGTTATGAACCACGCGTGTGGGGCCACGTGTGCGTTCTGCTCCGTTCTGCACCCTCTTGCTTTTTTAACTCCTTTTTTTATACCCATTTCTTTTTTCTCCCCGTTCTTGTCCTGCGAGATTTTCAATTTCTCCGGCTCGGACTCCTTACATTTCCGAGCTCGGCGCTTTCGAAAATAGTCGGGAAAAAAAATTCTAATGGAGAGATTTTGTGAAAACAAATGTAGAAAAATATTGGAAATGCTTTCGATGAGGTACGGATGATTTATGAACTTTTTGAGGTACTTTTGTGATTATTAAACTAAGAAACTGAGTTGATACGAAAAGTCTATGAAAAAAGAGTAATTTCTCAAGTTTGATGTACCAATTATCAGGAATCCAAAAAAAATTTAATCGTAAAATGTCACGAGCAAGGGCTGCGAAGTTTTAACTATAAATTCCACTTTCTACCCTTGATGTACTCTGTCTTGGAGACAGTTCAAACTTTCAACGACGTGTATCTTGATCAAAAATGATCAAATTAGCCTTTTTTACGTTCTGATTTTAAACTCCTTGTTATTATGATATCAAGCTTCAGAGATGCTGCATTTTGATGAATTCGATATGAATTTATTGTTATTTTCAAACATAATTAAAAAAAAACAAGAATCGCCTGAACAGAGATTTAAACAGAAGCTGAAAAATTGTATATTGGTACATTTCTAAATAGATTTCATTAAAAATTGAAATTAGCGACAGAAAATCCATAAAATAACTTCATGTACAAAACGATCGCGATTTCCTGAAATTTGCAGTGGTAATAACACAAATTACATTGTAAGATCGTCAAGTCCTGGAATTTAGTTTTATATATGAGCCAATTCAGTCAGATCTTTGATAAATGATCGATAAACAATAATATCAAACTCTAAAAGATCTCACTAAAGATCTAAATGTCAAAAATCCAAAAAATTGATTTTTTTGTACAAAATGATCGAGATTTCGGAAAATTCCCTGGAGCAATAACGAAAATCATAATGTAAGGTCGTCACATGTCGCGTTATTGCTCGGGATATCTCGGAGCGACACACGCAGCGTAGTAGCGAGGAGGCAATTCGGCCGGCGTTTTGGATCGCTTATCGCTAAACGCCTGGCGAAGCATGGAGAATAAAAAGAGAAATACAGAGAGAGAGATGGAGAAAGAAAATGGGGATAATACTCGAGGGAGAACCCCCCGCACTCGTCTTTATATCCATCTATACAAAAATACATACACACAAAAATATACGCAGATATATATAAAAAAAGCATACATAAATGCGAAAGTACGTACACGGTTACATATCCAGGCTTTTAAGAGTCGTACATGCTGTATTAATGTACATAACATTATATACACGGTGTCCCAAAAATTTAAATCAACGAGGAGTGTCAATAATGAAGAGACAGATTGACCACAAAATTCTGAGCCGAGACGTATTTGGAATTTTTTCGATCGGAACAAAATTGGCAGAGTTATTAACGATCTAAAATCAGCCAATGAGCGAGCGAACAGCTGTTCGCGGGACTCGCATCGGATTGGCTGGTACTTCAATCGTCGATAATTCTTTACGGTTTCGTCTGATCGAAAAGTGCCCGGGGACTTTTCGTCTTAGAATTTCGTCTAGATTTTGATTAGCTCGTTTTTGACAGATAATTTCAAGACACCCTGTATAGGTGTGTAAAAAATAAGTGTATATGTATAAAAACACAAATATGTGGGTATAAAGGCGTAACTACGGGGATCGAGGGCGGTGTGAGTGCGCACACGATCCGATGATTCCATGCTGGAGGAATGCGCGTATTATACACGCTCGCCTCGTGCGTGTCCACTCGTTCTCACCGCGTGTCTCTTCCATACTTTTTTCCTAACGTCGCCGTAACGTCTCCCGGAGAGAAGAAAAATAAACTTTTTTATAAATAATCCAGAAAACGATTTATGAATAATTTACCTATTCATAAAACAGTACATAAAGCGTCATATGATTTCTTGCTCTGGCGTGCATAATTCAGGATCTGAATTGAATATGCAGTGTCAAAGTTGACAGCTGTCAATTTTTATTCAAACGCCATGAAACATCCGCTACAAGTATCTTATATTGGTTTCGGCATATGTATTCACAATATTACGTTCGACATTAACCAGCTGTCAACTGTCAAATTGACAGCTGTCAAGTTGTCATGTCGCGGTTGGCAAATGAAAAAAAATATATATTTGACAATCTCTGCAATATGTAAGAGTGTAAAATAATATATTGCACTAAAGTTTGCGAGAGATCGGCTCGGAAAACCGGTGCGCACGGGGCACGAAAAACACAAAGCGCTCTCAAGAGTTTCTTTCTCCTTTTATCTCTTTGTACCCAGGGAACAGGTCGCGTGGGCGTCTTCTCCCTGCAAAGTCGCGTTACAGTTTTCGCTCTGAGTTTACGGCGCGATCCTTTCTCCGTTCGGCCGCGATCTCGCGAGCGAGACGTCAGCGACTCTTTCGATCCACTTTATACGTCGTCCGAGGGAACGAAGCACTAGAAATCCGAGCAGAGGGTTTCGGTCGTCGGTCGCTTCCTTATCCACATACTTCGTTTGTCAACGCTCCTCGTACCACTTCCCTCCCGTTCCGCCCTCTCCCACCCTATCTTGCGGCAAATTCTCGTTTTCAGCTACGCTTCATGTGAAGCACTAGAAATATTCTTGGAAATGAAGCGGAAAAAAATATCTTTTTTCGGTTTGAAGATAAAAATGAGATACGGCTCGAGCTAAAACTTATTTTCGAAATAATGACTTGGGGAAGTTTAGACATTTTATTTTTGGCGAGACGTGAAATATTTGTTGAATGGACCGCGATATCAGATTTGATTGTTCACTTAGGCAATGCTTTAGAAGAAAGCGCGAGAAAAAATGTCTTTTGTTTTATAAATGAAGTTTTCCATTATGAATTCTATGACTCGGATTCATTTTCATGCTTTCGACGAATTCTGCAGTATTTTCGGTGTCCTTGATTTGTCCTGGAAAATGCGACGTTGATCAGAAACTTCAATATTCGTTTCAATCTATCGTCAATTTCGTATAGAATTGGATTGAAGTGCACTCGTACATTATAGACAACGTTTTGAGGTTGCAGCAATTGCTGGGCACTTTTTCGTCCATGAGATCGTCAATCACAATGGTTCAAACGCGGTCAGATTGCATTTTTGGAAAGGCTGCCCCAATTCCTTTTCCGTCTACGAAAAAAAAAACCTTTTTCCCTCTCTCGCTGTTTCCTCAGCCATGAATTAACGATTTGAGTGAAAGCCAGCACGAAAAAAGGAAGCCATTTAAGGGACGAGTCGAGGATTATCAGAAATTCGAATTGGAGACCAAGAAAGCTTGTTCGGACCGAAAAATTGAACTTCAAAGTTTTCAGCTGGACGGAGCTACAAATTTGTGATAATTCAATATACAGTGAGTAACAAATAAATATTTTCCCCTTAAAATATTTAAAAATTGAGATCAATCAAAATTACAATGAAAATTAAGATAAAAAATTATTTTCCCTTTCTGTCCCTTTAAATTTATTTTTTCCCGAAAATTAAGGGCATGAAAAACATTGTAAAATATTCCATAAGTATTTACATGAACCTAGGATTAACAATTTTCTCCACTCAGAATTGCAAAATGTTTTTTTTACGATCTATAAAGCGCGGGGTGCACCGAGGAGAAACATGCGAATGAAATGCTACCTTCGAGTTTAATTGTCTTTTAATTTTTATCTCGAAAAATGTAACGCCGTGTGCAGGATTTGGAAAGACCGGACTATTTTTCTTTACGTCTTCATCAAAACTTCTCGAACGACCGCGCTCGCACATATGCGCCAGAATATTATTCTTATTGCGAAATTTCCTTAACCACACACGTCGAGACAGAAAAAAATAATTGGCGAGAATTTCCGACTAAGGAAAAATTACAGGAGGACTTGGAAGAAAAAGAGAGTTACACGCCACTTTGAAAGAATTTTTCACCAGAACTCGACCGAATCACTAGAATGAATAGAATTTTATTTTGCTTTCCTTCGTCATCGGAAATTACGTTAATTATCAATTATTACGAGAAACAATTACCTTAGGCGAGATAAAAAAAATTACTTCCTGCCACCCCCAATTCGTTCTAGTCCTTGTGAAATTTTTTTCCTGGCAATATAAAAGATCACAAGCTAGACAACAATCGAACTCTATTGATGTCCAGTATCCATAGAACGAAGGACAGTGACTTGTCTTGCCGTAAAATCTAGTTCAGCAAAACCAAATTTCATGTTCTTCATCAGTCACAATGATAGTTAGAGCAAATTGTCGCACATAGTCTAAAACGCTCTAGTTGGATAGCCAAAGACTATCAAAAACTATGAAATAGCTTTCTATTTACTTTTCATTCAATCCAACGTGTTATGTGAAATTTGGGTGTGTGAGTGCGAATGTAGGAGAAAGGAACGAATATGGAAGCAGTAAAAGTTCACAGCGGAAAGGACATCAAGCTGCAACCCTTCAGCGCGAGATAGAAACAATAAAATTCCAATAATAAATCTATAAAATGAATAAAAATGCGAAACACAAGTGTTATCCTGACCTAAAATTGAACTTCCCTGTATCGAATTCCACATTATTGGTCAGTGGTGTGAATAGTGAGCAAAAGTTGATACTAATAATAGTAATCGATAGTTCGGAAATTTATAGGTGCATACGGTTAAACGTGTAGGAGTTTAAATATGTAGGTGATAAAAAGACACCTCAAAACAAAAGACATAAATGTACTATCCATGTATATCTTGCCACGAAATGGAAGCATTCCAATTCCAACAATAAATTCTGCAATACGAAAAACGAATGTTTTGAACCTAGAATGACTTTATGCAAAATCGAATTGCATATCATATTGGTCCACAGTGGGAACGATGAGCAAAGCCGATAGAAAGCTACCTAAAAGGCTTCAATCGAACACTCGATGATGGAGAAAGCGCCGACACTAAAAGTGGTTACGTATCCTCCATATGGATGCAATAGATGATAAGTTTGATATAGGTAGATACATATAAATCCGTTGAATCTTAAATGTCCAGATATAAAAGGACACCTCAAAAAACGGAATGGAATGTAATACATTTTATCACAAGATGGGAACAATCAAATCCTAATAAAATCTGCGACAGGGACTTCAATAAAATCTACAACAGGGACCTATAAAATGAAGTTGGAAGACCAAATGCCTGGACCTAGAATACATTTATGCGGAATCGCATTGCATATGTAGGTCCCTAGTGGGAATGATGAGCAAAGTCAATAGGAAACAATCCGAAAGGCTTCAACCGAACCTTTGATGATCTAGAAAGCTAGAAGGACGATGATATCCAATGTGTGCTGAAGGTTTTAATACGCAGGAGTTAAAAGGACACCTCAAATAGGACATTAATATGCGACATCACACCACTTGATAGAGACAATCAAATTCTAATAATGAAACGAATGTCTGGACCTAAAATGACTACGTGCAAGATCATATTGAATGTCTTTGGTTTTACAGCATCAACAGAGCGACCAAATCGATTGGAAACCTAAAACGGTTCAATTGGACATTCGATGATCCAGAAGGCTTTGACAATAAGTGGCTATATGGATTCTTTAGATGGACACAATATATATAATAGGTATAAAATATAGGTGAATACAAATGTGTGGAAGTTTGAATATGAAGGCGGTGAAAGGACGCCTCAAAAGGAGCATCAAGCTGCAACCCCTGGGCGCGCATTTACCAGCCCATCCGGTCGCTGATCGTTTTACATGTCGCTCATGTACACGCTAAAAGGGAGAAAGTAGGAGGGGTTGTTTAACCCTTATCGGATGGCCGTCTCGCGCTATACTGCGGTTAAGAATACACGTTGCAATATTCTCTTCCACCATAAACACATAGTCCGAACCTACAATTACGTTACGTTGTAAATCTACGTGTCCTTTGCTCGGACTTCAATTTTCGTATAAAAAGAATCTGAATATTAGAAGCGTCGGATATCGTGACAAATAGGCATACCGTTCTGATTCAAAAAATACCAAAATTAGGTCGATAATGGACATTTTTTTCAAAATAAAGTACATTGACTGAATGAACCAATTTCACTGAATTTGTTTATATATTTTTAAATTAAATCCAAATGCTCGAAATGAAAATCAGACAACAGAATATGGAATAAAAAATAAAACCTAGCGTTAAAAGGTTGAAAATTAAAAAAACAGACAGGTCACTGAAATCGTGCTAGTGAGGAGACAGCGGATCGGGTCGCATGTGTGCGATCGCGCGATATTAACGAATGAACATTGTAAAATAAATATATATGTGTAAATATATATACATACAATACACGTAGAGGGCAGGGAAGGTACGGAGCGCACGAAGAGGAGTAAAATGCTCCGGGCACGCGGTTTTTCGCACGCCACACGCGGCATTATACCCTCTCGCTTGATCTTAGATAAGAGAACAGCACAGAAAGCGGGCGCGCAACTAGGTTATATTAGTCCTCGGGCGCGCGTTGCGCCATTCGGCTTAATTGGCCGAGTGCTAAGGAAGAAAGAGAAAAGCCGAGAGAGGAAGATCGAGAGAGAAAGAGAGAGGGAGAGCGATGAACCGATATAAAAGAAACGAGAAAAAAAGATAAAATGAGAAATAGACTAGGAAAAGACAGAGATAGATATAAAAATAAGGAATGGACAATAAGTATAAAAAAAAGAGAAAGAGAAACACAGAAGTAAGACGAAAAGAAAATGAAAGAAAGATAAAGTAACGAGAGAGTGTACGGAGGGAAGAAAAATATATATTTTGTCGTGGCGAAGCACTCGCGGTGAACCGTTGATTATAGAGAAATTAAAAAAGAAAAAATACTGTGTAGCATCAACGAGAGAAAAAGATAAAAACGAGAGGGAATGGGATATAGTAAGGAGAGAGGGAGAGGAGCAGAGGAATTTCTTTTTCGCTTTATCTCTCGCATTTTTCTCCCTCGCGCGACTGGAGCAACCCCTTTTACGGCGAACGAGCGAGAATACACAGGGGGACGACACAAACGACCCTGCTGTGCAAGAAAACGCCGGAGAGAAATGGGGAGACGGAGATGAACTTGACAAGAGAAAGAGAGAGAGAGAAAATGAGAAGAGGATATAGAGGGAAAAAGAGAGGAGGAAAATGGTGAGAGTGTTGTGGAGATCCGGAGGAAAAGTGTATGGCGGAAATCCTGGGGTAATCGGGGTCACGGAACAAAACGCTTGCTCACGTTGCTGGAAAGTTCGCAATTCTTTTTTGGACTCCCTTTCGACACGACAAATTTGTGAAATGAAACAGCGATATTGAACGAATGAACCTGATTTGTGACATTTTTTAGGACCAATTTTTGAGCTCCAATATTTTGTTTCGAGTTTACTGAATTCTCATGAAAATAAAATGATCATATAGAGAATATTAAGGAAACGTTACTAATTTTTAAGATTCTTTTTAAAATGTATAAAAAGTCTAAAGCAATGTAATTACAATACACATAACAAGAGATCCAAAAGTAATAAAAATGCATTGGAAGAAATTTATTTCATATAGAAAGTCTTTTTTATTGCCCATAAAATTGCGCAACGAATTCTGGGGAGGATGACGATTCCCGCTGATAAAAAGGAAAGAGAAAAGAGTAATTAATCGAATCGAGAGTAGTAAAATGTCATTAGAGAGAAAAAGAAGAGAGAAAATGCGACAAAGAGAGACCCAGCTAGACCATCGTATATATTGTATTACACTTTGGACCGGATACATGAAAAGAGATGCATTCGACTGGAGAATATAGAATTTCGCGTGATATCGCTTCTATATACGCTGGATAAACCAGGCGCATCGGGTTGCTGGATGAAAAGAATTTGCAGAGAGAGATTCCTCGTAGAAAACGCTCTCTCTCTCTCTTTGTCTGGATCTTTGGCTGTATATGTACAATTGTACATTAGCGTTGAAGGCGACGAGCGGCGTGCACAGAGAGCGCAATCTTGGAGGCGATAAAGCTCCCGAACGAAAAGGCGCAACGGGAATAAGTTCGATCGCTGTTGGCGACTTACGATTCGAAGGATCCGCGTGTACATATATGTATAGTATATATACAGGTATACATATATATACGAAATATATATGTATACGCGGAACAGAACGTGGAAAGGCAATCGTGTGGGTTCCGCAAGCCCGTGTGCGCGAGTCGCGCGGCGTCCGCGCTCCGGCGCCCCGGAGATCGCATCGTGCTCGGCCGGAGACGCCCGGGGCGGTATAGCGTTTATCGGCCCGTAAGATCCACCGGGCGTGCACGACGTTACTCCGGAAGCTAGAGCGTACTCGTATCCGACTATAACTATAGGCATAAATGTGTTTATGGCGAGTATACATATGTATAGTTTGAGATAAATGTACAGGGTGTTCCGGAATTTAGTAACGGAAGCGGGAGAATGAGATTCGGGACTGAATTTCGAAGCGAAAAGTCCCGAGGCACTTTTTGATCAGACGCACCGTTGGGAAATTATCGAGGATTGAGCGCGAGCCAATCGGGAGCCTGCGAGTCACGTGACCGGTGACACGCGTCGCTCGTTAATTGGGCGAGCTTGAGTCGTCGATAACTCCTCGGGGACGCGTCGGATCGAGGTCTGCCCAAAGACTTTTCGACTTGGAATTTCGTCAGCTACGCGATCCTCGATTATCGATTGTGATTCATAGGACACCCTGTACAGAGAGGACGAAAGGTAAGACCGGGAGAAGAGACACGATCGAGCAACGTATCCGTAAAATGTGTACATTCTTTATCGAGTAGATATTTCATGATTCAGCTGTATACAGATATTTTCCAGCATTCATTTCCTTCACATTTACCTTCCCATTCTCATGATATAATTGACTCATTATCTCCCGATAATTTTGAGAAAATTGATCATCACGATTCATAAACTTTTTTCTCGATAAAAAACCACTTTCCATCTAATTTTATACAAATTTAACTGTTATTTTGTTAAATTTGAAATGTATGCGCTCGTTTGCCATGAGAAAGGACCAAGAATTTGAGACGAACAATCAAGAGAGAATGTAGATAATAAATACAAAGAGCGAGAATCTGTGTAGGATTTCTGAAAAGATGAAAAAAAAAGATAATAAATTTATTCATCGGGCTTACGCGATAAGGAGAGAGGGCGAAATCAACCGACGATCGGGAAGTTCTATCTCGCTCGCTCTACTCGTTTCGTCTCGCCTCCGTGAACTTTAATCCGCGCTCGCAAGCTCACGCTCGAAAAAACTCTTCCTGATTAATTATGACCCCGTGCACAGCCGAACCGGCCGACTCGATCGCTGGTGCGTTGGCCTCGTAATTGCTAATTAGTTGACGTAACGTGCAGGTAATAAAGAGGAACCAGCCTCGATTCCCTAGATTCCCGCTACGCTTTTTTTATATACAACCGATTTATCATACGAGGATATCACATAAAATCATCTAGATAAATAAAAAAAATTTAAGTCATTTTTTATCGTCTATTTAATAACCCAAAAACACCAAAATGTGCAATTTCCAGTCTATGAAAAGATAATAAAATAACCTTCATGTTTTATTAAAAAAATACGTATCTTTACAAAGTTTATACGTATAAGTCTAATTGTTCAAAAATAAAAACTTTCCAAGAATAAAGATCTTTACATGTGACATTTTAAATTATTTGTAAGTGCGCAATGTCATTAAAATTTATTTCTCTACTTTGTATTTTTGGCAAATATTCAACGATGTAATTTTTACGTCCTTATTATAATTGATGTTTTTTTTATTGCTGATTTAATGCCATTTCCACGTCTGGGGCGAGATAAGAACGGGCCGGCTTAACGTTCTAATAAAGTTTATACGTCCTTTAGCTTTTCAACGATCGATTTCGACGGAAATCTTGGTATATTGTCTCTCTACCTCTCTCTCTCTCTATTCGTCTATTTCTCTCTGGTCGACCCGAACGAATTATTTATCGCCCGAGATTTGCTTCTCTCGTTTTCTCGTCACACCGCCGAGGAAAATCCTCGGTAGTGCGGAATAATAGATTTCTATTCGTGTGCGTTTTTAACCACGTTCTTAAGGCCAGCTTTATCACCGAGGCGTCGATGTATAAATTTCTTATTCACGGAGCGATATAGTTTCGCGATAGTTATTACGATAATGAATGATCATGATTGATGATGATGATGATGATAATGATAGCGAGGAAACGCGCAGACGCGAATAGAAAATCGCCCGAGCCAGCACCATCTGTTCGCATCCCCACGAGGGGACCAGAATTTAAAGAAAAAAAAAGAGGAATGGAAAGAGGAAAAAGGAGGAGTCAAGCCGCGGAGAGGAAAAAATTTCTAGCTCTGGCTGTTTCATCGCCTTCGCGACGTGTAACACACATGTGTCTTCGACATTTTTTGTCCTATTACCTCCGCGACTTCGAGACCATTTAAGCCTCCTCGTTAAGTCCCTAATATCGCTCTTATTTTTATTGCTCTCTACGCGGCTCTATTTTCGTTCGACAAATTTTTCAAATATTTCGGTCACGGTACACCCTCGATGAAACCAGGAACAAATTTTTCGAATTTCTTGAAAAAATTCATCACTTTCGTCAAAAAGACAAAAATTCACGAATAAAAAGAATTTGATCTCGAAATATTTGTTTACGACTTTTTAAATCCAAAAAATAAAATCAAAATATTTGAGATGTTAAGAAATTCATTCAGTATAGGCAAAGGACTGAGTTTAGATATTGGAAAAAAATGATTTGAATCTTTAAAACGTCCACCGCAACTAATTTTTTGAAACGTTCCCCGGGATGAGAAAAAAAAATCAGATAAAAGTGGAGTGGAAAATGAGGCGAAAATAACGCACCGGAGAATTAGCCGCTGCTATCGAGGGGACAAAAAAAACGTCGTCTAAAAGCGAGAGATCGCGAGCCAGCTACCAAAATAAAGGACCTTCCTCTCGAGTGACCAGAAGCGAGTCGAAGCCCCGGGGCTTCCGTGTACACCAGAAGCATCGCAAAATTGTGGTTATGCGCGAGAGAATAAGACACGCCGGGGATAAAGAGAGGCAGGAAAAAGTCAGAAAGATTCGAGAAAAAGGACGAGGAGAGAAGAAAGATTCGAAGTAGAAGGAAAAGAAAAAAAAACGATGAGTCGATAACCACCTTACATCGGCTCCCGACTTCCTTTATGATCTGAGGATTTTTTTCTTACAATTTCTTCATTCTTGAAGTCTCGCGTTGGAATGCGCAGGAAAAAATGTTATGGCTCATTTTGCACATATTTTTGCAGAGGTCGCTTAAAAATGTTCGTACTACTGAACATTGGTATTAAACTCTCAATTTTCCTCATCGTTTGAAATCTGTGTTATTTCAAATAGAAAATCTTATGATTTTTATAAAGACTGAAGATTCTTTTCATCCTCTATTTACTATATTTATTATATTTCTATATTTCCATGTTGATGTTTTCATCATATTGTTATAAAATTGTTGATTTGAACGAATTTTTTTTCTAAAATTTATAATATCCATTAATCATTTTTCATGTTATTTTTTATCAATTAGATTAGTTCTTTTTCATTTTTCATCGAATGCTCGGTTCTCAGTTCTCGGACTCACGAATTCAGTATGAAATTTGCACAATAACAAGTTCGGTTTTCTCTGGTTCGGAAGCTTGGAAACGGGTTTGGAAACTCAGCGAGATGAGAAAGAGACTCAAAGCTAGAGAGTGAGAGAGTATGAGAGAAGGACGAAATCAGTTAGAGCAAAAGAGAGGCCAAGTTACGGATCTTTCAGCCTTCGTATCCCGTCGCGAGTCTGTCTGCTTCCCCGATAAAAGACATCCTACACAACCCTTTCGGAATATAAGGCACAGTAACGTTAAGATAGAGAGATAAAGAGTGAAAGAGAGAGATAGAGATGAAGCGAGAGAGAGAGAGTTCCTACCTTGCTGAACGCGATTTCAGATTAATTGCTTCGACGTTAGTTGCAACTTAATGAGGGATTTCGCAGAAGTGAACCTCAGGGGATGAGACTAACTTTTGGGGAAAGTCCGAAAGAATTGTCTACCGAAGTGTTTTATTTGTACATTTGTGAGGCAAATGAATTAGAATTTTTTGAAATAATTCTAGAATAATTAATGGCAGTTATTTGGAATTCGGGTTCCACCGAAAATATTCATTTTTTCCAAAAATAATAAATTTAGTTATACAGCTCGAATACTTGAAGTTAAATAATAATTTATTCTTTTAAAATATGACTAAAATTTTCAGTATGTAAAAACGATCTTGAGAAATGCAAAAAAATCGATACCACCAAATGCCATTCTTTTAAAATTTGATTGTTTTTCGACTGGGCTATTCGAACGTCTAAATTTTCGATTCATTCTCGGTCTCGAGGCTGCTTAACTCATGTTTGACGTTTTGTTCTTCCGTATAGGTGGGCGCACTCACACGTGTAATGCGAACGTGTCTCGAATTGATCGACGTCCGAGTGAGAGAGAGAGCCGCCGGGGCCAAAAGCCATTCGTGGGCGTATTAGGCACCCTGACGAGCGTTCACTACCCTCCACCTTCTGGTAGATGTCTTCCTCCCTCCTCGCTCTCCAGCCTTCCTCTAACCAATCTTAGCCCCTTCCCGCTCTCTCTCGCGCCCGGTTGAAATGAAAGATCCAAAAGAGAGACGTGGAAAGAGAGAAAGAGAGAGAAATGAATAGTGAGACGAGACCGGTCTCTTTCGGAGTGAGAGGAAAAGACCTCTCTCTTATAAACCCGAAATGATCGACGGTCCGACCGAGAGAGAGCCGCAGAAGCGATTCCACTACGTTGGACGTCGTCAGCGGTTCTCAAATGCTCGAGAGCACACCGCCTTTGAAAAAAAAAGTCATAAAAACAGTCTTTGAACATTTTTTTTCACTCCTCGATTGCACTTAAGAACCTTTTCCGCAATTTATCTAATTTTTTTTTCAAACATTCGAATTCATCGTTTCTTAGAATGTTCTTGAAATACTTCGAAATCCTTGAAGTCCTGAAATTATTTCGATTCATCTAAAAATTTGAGTTAATTATTAGAGACGTTTAAATTGTCATAAAATTCATCTTCAATATCCGATAGAATCTCAATTAATATTTCAATCCCTCGTTGGCTGGGAATCTCAACAAAAAAAATGTTTGAAATTCAGGGAGAAACTTTGATGTGGAGCAAGATTGAAAATAGTCGAGTTCTCATTTTTCTCAGCTCTGGATAAAGGTGACGAGCTTGTTGTTTAACTTGGAAGGTATAGCTCGAAACTTTGTCAAACTTTCCGAGATCGTAAGTACGAAACGACTATCTATGTGCGTATATCTATTGTGTACACGTATAAATGTATATGAACGTACCAGTAAGTTTCTTCCTTGACTGTTTGAATTTTCGAGAGTGTATTCGTGTAACGTTAACGCGGTATAGGTGTAGCACGTTACGTCATTCTTAGCATACGACCAGCTCGAGACTTCTCGAAGGTCAAGGCCGGCCTGGAGGATTTGAGCGAGAAAGGCTCCTCGAGGATACGCAACGCGAGTACCGGAAGATTTCAAATGCTCGAATTTTACGATGAATTGTACGTGCGAAGGAACGAATTTTTAATGACAATTTAAAAAGTTTTCGAATCGAGATGACATTTTTTTCGTCTTGAAGATTTTCGAGGAATTAAACGAAAAAATACCGAAGATGAGGATGAGAATATTGATTTGACATTCGAGAATATTTATCGCCAAGTTTTATCAATTTTTATCATTTTTAGTTATTGTTGGATTTTTTACAAATTTTTCTTATTTTGGTATCGTAATGTTATAATCAGATAATGAAAGATTTCTACGTGTAAATTGAATACAAATTTAAATAATTTCATCGAATCATTTTCCGAAATGTCTTCCTGTATCTAAGAAGTAAAATACAGAAATTTCGATATGTAATTTGTAATTGTAATGTAAAATGTAATTCACACACTCGAGGAGGTGATAATATACCAAATTTTACGTTATAATGTTAACAAACTACCATGAATATTATTGATAAAAATCATTACCAACGATAAATATCTTGATTTCCGGTCGAACGCACAGAATTTTTTCACACATTTCAACATGATCCAATTTGCAAAAATATTCGTGCGAATTTTCACAAAATTCTGACAGAAAATATTTCGCGAAAATTTTGCAAAAATCGCTCGAATCATTTTTCGAGATGTCATCTCGAATTCAGTGAGGGGAAGGGAAAAAAATCCCGATATGAGGTTATCCATTCATGCGAGAAGGCGATAATGGTTCACGCACTCTCCTGCGCCGGCAATTTTGGTCGAAGGCAGGAAGTGTCATGGGAAAAGGCGTCAACGGCGTTTTACGCTCCCTCCTTGGCTAACACCCCGAAAAACTTGGTATACGTGAGGGCGCGAGGTCCGCCGTGTGTCTCGTCGACGCGCGTGCTCCTTTACCCCGTTATTTCGCAAAACCCGAGATACACACGCTCTCTTCCCGCTCCCGCGCGGCCAAACTCTCCGGGATTTTCGTCGAAAGCCCCCAAAATATTTATTCCAGATAACGAAACTTTCCACGGCTTAATAATAACTTTTAATCGGGGGTAATTATAACTTACACTCGTTAATAATTGCCTGTGACTCTGACGTTTATGCACAACTGTAATTTTCTCCCAACGAACCCGTAACTCGATTTCGGACAAAATGATAACTTGGCCGGAACAACGGAAGTAGACGTAACACGGCGTATTCAAGAGGACTCTTTCACACATAGTTCGAAGCCCTCAAGACCAAAGGATTCGTAAATTGTTGTAAAAAAATTTTTCTATAAACATTGAATTTTTTAAATGTTCACTTTGTCAAAAAAATCGATGTTGAATCCTGACAAAATGATAACTTGGCCGGAACAACGGAAGTAGACGTAACACGATGTACTCAAGGACTCTTTCACACATAGTTCGAAGCTCTCAAGACCAAAAGATTCGTTAATTGTTGTAAAAACAATTTTTCTATTGAATTTTTTAAATTGTCACTTTGTCAAAAAATTCTATGTTGACTCTTGTTCCGATATTCTTTGACATCATATATATCGGCGAATTCTTTTGTCAACATCAAATTATTTTCGAACAATAAAAACGAAGAAACCTCCGGAGAGAGCTCGAGATGAAAAAAAAGGAGAAGAAAAAATTGGAGATCGCTGACATGGAATTGCGTCACTTGTGCCCTCTCTGTGTATGGCGTAATAAAAGGAGGGTTCGAGAGGGTGCGCCTATGCACATCACGTATCGACCACCGACAATTCTGTGCTCTTCGCGAAATTCCATCGTCTATCTCCTTGCTCCTCGTGTATACGTATTATATATACATAATATACATCACATATATATACATAAATTTTGTGTATACATATATTTATATATTCTTTTACCTGTCGCCCTCTCTGATGGGCTTTCTTCTTCTCTCTTTCTCTTTAACGAGGTTACCTATCGTGGAACGCGGATATCGAGAGGATCTCCCGTCTGATCCCCCTCGTGGCGAGGATTCGATTCGCGAACGTACGAGGAGGACCTCTCCGCATCAGAGCCTGCCGGAGCAGCTTATTTTTTCCTCCCTTTTTTTATTCCTGGCTGCGTTTCCTGCCTCGAATTATGCATGATAGACGTTGAGGATGGAAGTCGAAATAAAAAGAACGAAAAGAATTTCGCATTTTTTTTTCGTTTTCTCGTTCTCATAATTGATAATTTCGATTTTCGGTGTAATTTAATTGCATTTGCGATCAATGCTGGTTTTTGGGTCTTCCTTGTATTGTGCAGTGAATGGATATTGATTGTCAGAATGTGTTGGGATGAGCTTTATGGTACGAAAATAACGAAGATTGTTCCACTCGGATCACAAGTGTCTGACGGAATTGGATAACCCGATGTTCACTTCAATATCTGACAATTAACTGAAAATTCGTGTCAACCTCGAGGAGGAAATTTTGAACTTGTCCTTGGATTAAGTCCAGAATGATGAGAGAAAAAACAATTCATAAAAAGCAGGATCTATATAAAGATTCGATTCTGTATGAGATTTAATTACTTTCATTATCGTGTCATCAGTACGATTTTTCGGACTTCTCTATACATGAACTGAAGATGAATACAAGTTGATAGCACATTGTCCTGGATTAACCTTTACCTTACGAGAATAAAGATTGTTCTATTGAGATTACACAATTACGGTCCCACACACAATTGGTTAATCGATGTTGAACTTCGATATCTGACGATTTACATAATGCGATTCAAATGCTTTAAATGATTACAAAGAACTCGTGTCAGTTTCAATGACAAAAATTCTAAAATTGTTCGCAAATAAAGTTCAGAATTGTGTACGATTTATATGAGATTCACTCGCATTGATCATTAATGCGTATATTTTTGATACTGTACAAACGAATTGAGGATGAATACTCGGTGATAGCACAGCATGATGTAATTTCTACGATACAAAAATAAAGATTGTTCCAATTAGATTTCAAGTGTCCAATTGATCGATCGAAGTTAGAATTGTCCAATCAATGTAATTTGATTCTAATGTTTCAAACAATTATGAGAAATTATCTTCATATTATTCGTCAGTACCGATGAGAAAAATTCTCAACAGATCCTCGAAACAATATCAGAATTCTGAGAGAATTGAAGAAGAACGATTCGAAAATGTCGGAATTCGTAAAATTTCAAGTGTTCCAAGTCCTGAGTTTATTCAAGGCTCTCCCGGGACTGATTTAACGATCCGTTCTCAAGATTAATACGAAATAGTCGAAGCGTAGGGTGAAACGAGTATTTACTACCCTTATAAAACCCGCCGGTTTATTGTTAAATTCCGTAACGACAAGGCTACGTATTGAATGCTTTTGAATTGTGGCTCGTTTCTAGAATCCGTAACCTACACCAATTTCTACGTATTAGTACCCAAATTTATACAAATTTACAATACGTCGTTAAAATTTTCGGCACCAGTTGTGCACGGTTTTAATTTCATCAAATAGAACATTCCGGAAACTTGACACCGTTTTCACAGGTACTCAGGTAATTCCTATCTGATATTCAAATTTCGCATTCAATCATCAGCATATTCACTCACTAGTTATCGAACTGACCAAGTAAACATTTGACCGAAGTTTTCATTTTTTGGTTACAAAGTTTCCTCAAGAACAATAAAACGTAACTAAATAAAGAACAATTCCGAAAAATAATAAAAATTTGTAATTGAAACAACTCCATTTGTGATTCAAATCTATGCAATTGTATAGTCCGTATTTAAACAAAAATCTACAGGCATCCCCGCAATTGACGTAAAAGTGAAAAAAAAGTAAATAATTTATAAATGTGACACCGGTTAAATGTGAAGGCTGCCTAAAGTTAGGAACGAGTCTGAATAGCGAGTTGTAAGCGGGTATTTTATTGCCAGTCGGCACTCTCCGGCTCGGCTCCGAGAGACCCACGCGTTTCATGGCCCAAAAACTTCCTGGACGATTTTACTACGGGTTAGAGAGCCGGGGGTATATTTCTCGGTGCGTTTTGCCTCGACGCAGAAGTGGAGAGGCCAGAAACGATCACCGCAGGATAGTCAAGAATACGCGCGTATATAAAAATCAATAGGTAACAAAAAGGACTCAAGATTCGTAGGAAGACTCTTGAGTTCCTACGTCTTACGCCCTTTTTTCATTCTAGTTGTATTTCTTATATGGGGTACGCAGGTACCTGCGATAGAGGTGGCAGCACTCAAGATTCGAAAGTCCGTGAGTTCGCTTGTGCCTAGAATGAAAGAGAGAGAGGAAGGGAGAGAGGGAGAATAACGATGTGCCCGCACACATCAGCAATCCGGGGTTAGGAAGAATAAGAAGTTGAAGCTTAGGGAGGGTTCCTCGAGAGACGAAGGCTCGAAGACTCTCTAGAGAAAGAGAAAAAGAGAGGAATATAAAGAGGGAATGAGTGAAGAAAAGACTGAGGACGAGAAAGAAAGAACTCTTTCTTTCCTTCGTGTATACAGTCAACGCTCTCTTCGGTTAACTATTTTCTTGTCAAAATCAAGACCCTTCTTATCAGCTATGAATATATTAGGTAGGAGTGAAAAATTGATATTTGGTTTTATTTAAAGTTTTGTATATTACGACTGGAAGAAAATTTGGGGTATTGACGGATACGCGAGCATGTTTTAATTTTAACAAAGAATTTGTTATAACAACAATAACTTTACAGAAAATGTCGTGGCGAATTTGGACAGCGTGCCCGCGTGGGTGTAAGTTGGAGTTCGTACTGATTTGACTTGCTCGAATGTCCCGTATTTAAATAAATCTACAAAAAAACAGCATATATGCTGTAAAAAAATGAGGCAAGTACATTTACGGGATTATACTCCAAGCTGTAGTAGAAAATATGTTGTAAAAC